>ML682061.1:2079734-2158696 GCA_007922195.1 Podocnemis expansa | reverse complement strand
GATGGGCTGCTTGGATTCATTCAGATATAAGTGTCTCTGTGCCAGAGCGCCTGATTGGTCTGACCTTTTTGCTGTAGCCAGAGGCCCTGCTCAGAGCTCCTGTGGAGCAGGGAGCTATTAAAACTCCTGCCGAGAGAAGCTTTAACGGAGCATGCCCAGAACGTCTGAGCATGCTCCGTTAGTACTTCTCTGGCCCCAGGAGCTGTGGCAGAGCCATGCCGCTCCAGCAGCAGGGTAGGATTGCTGGGAGTGGTGCCCACACCAGGATCGGGCCCGCGGGGGGTGGGGGTGCCAGGAACGGGCCCACGGGGATCGTGCACCAGGATCAGGCCTGTGCGGGGGGTGGGGGGCTCCACGCAGTGAGCAACATGAGTTGCTCGGCTGCCGGAGGCTCTTAGAGGAAACATTGCCTCTGGGGTCGTCGGGATTGGCACTGACCCCAACCAGTCCTGGGGGGAGCCCTGTGTTGAAGACGTGGGCCTATGTCAGTGCAGTGGTACCAGGGTCGAATGTGACCGGTCCCGGGAAGAGCCCCGTGCCGGAGACATGGGGCTGTGTCGGTGCTGCAGTACCGAGGTCGGTACTGAGTTGGTCCTGCGGCCTCTGTTGGTGTGGTGCCAGGTGGGTTCCAGTGCCGAATGGGCACGCAGTGCCGCAGGATGTCTTGAAGCCTCAGGGGAAGAGTGCCGAGCCTGCTCGGAGGCCAGCGCACGGCACCTTTGCTCCCTGTCCTTGATTGTCCTTGGATTGAAGGACAGACAGATGGTGCACGCGGTGACCATGTGGCTTTAGCCCAGGCACTGGTGGTGCTTCTTGTGGGGATCATCCTGCGGGAAGGCCTTGCTGCATTTGGTACAGGGTTTGAACCCTGGCATGGTGTTCAACGGAAGAGCGCGATGTTCAGGCCCAAGAGAGGAGACCTTCTTCGGTGGAACTAAGTCTACAAACAGGTGCTCCCAGTTGGGCAAAAAGCTCATAAAGTGAACGAAGGACAGGTTGCTTGTGAAGCGCAAGGAGCGGGCAGTTCCACAACCAATGTGAAGGTGGAAGAAATGAAACTGGGGAGGGGTTGGGTGGTGCCCACGTATATAACCGTGGGGGGTGGTGGCCGCCTGCCCTCTTCTGACAGGCTAGGGCAAAAAGTTCTGACCAATCAGGCACTCCAGCATGGAGACACCTATTTCTGAATGTATCTGAGCAGTGCTCAAAGAGGAAGGATCTATTCTAACCCTACGCTGAAGTATTGCTGTCCTTGTCTTCCCCAGCAGTTGTTTCACAGAATGATTAGGAAGATCATTGCATTTGTTTCTTGCATGAACAGTCGGGCTCACTTTTTGCCTGCACAAGCTTCTGCAAAGCAGAATTACTGATGTGCATGATGGGTTGATCCATGTCTGATGAGAGCCTTCTGTGGAGGGGAAAGCTGTGTTAACTCTGAGGTTCCCAGAGACTTTGGCAAAGAGCTTGAAAAGTTTGTGGGGATCCCAGATGGCAGTCACAGTGATGAGTGAAGTAACAAGGGCCATGTACGAAAGCGAGAGAGTGTGCTCATTTAATTTCTTAGGATTAAAGTAATGAACAAGGGGTCAGATCCTGCCAGTGTCTATTCCCATGCACCCCCATGTTCATTAGTTTGCTCATGCAAACAAGGGAAACTGACCTAGTACCTTCATTAAATGTTGTTGCATGTGTATGTCTTCCACTGACACCACTTCAAGGCTTCTAGATTCATAGCTTGTAGAGCCAGAAGAGACCACTGTGGTCTCAAAGCAGTACAGAGTGGCCTCAGGGTATCTCCACAGCAGAAGTGGCTTTTGGAGTAGGCAAAGCGGCTGGCCGCCTAGGGCCCTGAGCGGTAAGGGGCCCCTTCAGCATACTGCATGGGTGGTCACCTGCTTCTCCCAGCTCAAAAACTGTGATGCATCCAGGGCTGGCTCAAGGCGTTGTGGTGCCCCAAGCCAGCTTTTGCTTTTGCATCTCCCCAGGAAGGGGAGAGGAGGGTGTGGAATCTGGACTCCGCTCTGGGCCAGCGTGCCTCACCCCAGCACAGAAAACAGCTAGCTCAGGGGCTGAGCAGGCCAGCCCCAAGGGCATGCTCTGCTCTCCTACCCCTCCCCTGGGCCAGCTGTTCCTCCCTAGGGGCGGGGAGGGCCAGCCCAGAGGTGGGGTAAGAGAGTGGAGTCTGATCCATGGGCTGGGGATGGAGTCCAGTGTAATCAAAGTGGCAAATTCATCCTGGCCAGAAGTCAGTGGCCATGATACAGAGGACCATGTGGACAGCAGGGTAGCCCCAGTGCGAGTCCGCTGTAGGGATGAGGCCCTTGCGCTTGCCTGGGACCCTGTGGGCTCTGGGGATTGGTGGCTCTAGTGCCTGGGGAGGTGCCCACTTGTTCCATGGCTGCTGTGGGGCTGCCCTACCATCACTGATCCCTGGGTTGCTGCTGAGTTGGCAGTGCAGCCTGCTCCCAGCCTTTCTCTCCTTTGGAGTGGGGCAGGACAGTGGAGACCCCATCAGGATCCGCTTCCCCACTGCTGGGTGCTGCTGGCCCACAAGGGAGAGAGCCAGGCCCACCAGCTGCTGGTCTGTGGGATGCCTATTGTCCCTCCCTGGGTCTGCTTGCCTCCCAAATCCTGTCTTATTGGGGCAGTTAAAACACCTGAGCCTAAAGCAAACAGGCAAGAGCTCTGAGGCAGCTTTTGGGGTAGGTGAAGCAGATGCACACCTAGGGTCCTGAGTAGTAAGGGGCCTCGTTGCTTGCTTTACCTACCCCAAAAGCCATGGCTGTCTCAGATGGCAGCAGAAGGAGGAGCTGGGGCTGGTGGACAGGTGGTGACAGCTGGGAGCTGGCCCGGGGCTACGGGGTGGTGGTGGGGGGGGGGGGGGGGGGGCTGCAATGGGTTTTTGCCTAGGGCCCACAATAGACAAAGGCTGCCTCTGCTCCACAGTTTGGTGCTTGTACCAGTATAGCTGTGACACTGTAGCTATGTCAACATAACCCCATAATATAGCCACAACCTGTGCCAATGGAAGAAGGTTTTTTACCAACGTTGTAGGAACACCACCTCCCCATGCAAAGGTAGCAATACCCATAGATGTGTTCTTCCTTTGATTTCCTGGCATCTATAACCAGGGGTAGGTTGGCAGAGCTACGTTGCTTAGGGATGAGGATTTTTTCAGTCCAATAGCTATGTCGAGCTATATTTTAAGTGTAGCAAAAGAACCAAGAAGTCCTGTGGCACTTAAAGACTAACAAACTTATGTATTGCATGAGCTTTCATGGGAGAAAATCCCACTTTGTCAGATGCTTTGAAGATGGGGGCACTTACAGACTGGGAGGAAAATAAATGCAGGGGAGTGTAAGACATGGGATCAGGTCACGCTGTAACAGCAAATCAAAGGAGTTGTTAAGATTCAAACACTGGGAAACAGCACATAGGGGAAGGTGAAGTCAAATCACCTGTTGTAATGGGAAAAGAATCCATGATCATGATTTAATCCTGCTTTCACTCAATTGAATCTGCATATCAGTTTTTGTTCAGCTGTTTCTCTTTGAAGTCTTGATGTCCCAGTGACTTGCTTGAACACAGTCATTAACAAATCATCCAAAGAGTGATTAGAAGGATGGAAGTGCTCAGCAACTGGTTTTTGAGTGTTATGATTTCTGATGTCAGTTTTATGCCCATTTATTTTTTTGCGCAGAGATTACCCTGTCTGTCCAATGCATAAGGTATGGGGGCATTTCTGGCACACGATGGCATAAATCACATTAGTGGATGAGCAGCTGAATGAGCCCTTGATGTTTTCAAATGAACAACAATAAAATTGGCTAAAAGAGTTGATGAAACATGCTGAGTGGTGGAAATAGCAGACGTAATAGGAAAGTTTTCTTAACATAAGGAAATGTGTTATCAAACTTCCCCTGTCAGTATGCTGGACAGTCACCCCTTTATTTGCGAACATGCACACATGGGAGAGATTGAGTGAAAAAAGATTTTTAGTGCAAGCAGTGAAAATGTTGCAGGGTTAGCTTCTTTAGCCTCGTTTCCAGTTTCCCTTCTCTTCGTTTCATGGTGCAGGAATTCAGGAGTCAGTGTTACTGAAGGGCTTTGCTGGAAGAAGGCAGACCTAAATGCTTTGAGTTGGGGCCCTCCCTGCAATCGGAGTCACAGGTAGAGATGTCTGAACTTAGATCAAGTCTCATTGATGTGCTGGGGTTTGGGGCGTGTGCCCAGTGCCAGCCATGCCCCTGTTCATGAGGTCATTTGGAAACCAGAGGGGGGTGTGCCTCAAATTAATTCAAGGTAGCAAGCTGTGCCACGGCTCTAAGACGTGGGGGTACATCCGGCACATGCTGGCATAAATCACATGGGTGGATGAGCCCACGTGTGTTAGTCTCGGAGAGCCCCAGGACTCCTTGCTCCTTTAGTCTCTTGGTTTCCCTCCTTGTCCCCCGGGCCAGTTCTGTGGGCGGGCGGGTGACGCGCGGGGTTTGCAGGCGGGGAAGCGGAGGCGCCTCCCGGGGTTTGCGGGGCCGGGCAGGGGGACCCGGCAGAGCCCGACACCTGTTGGTTTCCCGCGCAGCGCCGCCCCCTGCCCGGAGGAGGGACCCCCGCCCCGCCCCGCCTCGCCTCGCCTCTCCCCTGGCCGGGCGGCCGCTGCAGCCTGCGGATCCCGGCGCCGCCTGCAGGCTCGGAGCGCGGCGGCCCGGCAGCGGCAAGGTAAGCGGCGCCCATCCGCCCTGCGGTGCCTCCTTCCCGGCGGGAGAGTCCACGCCGCCCGCCCTGGGGGGTTTGGGACCTTCCCGTCCTCGCCGAGCCCGGCGCCGGCGGGTATCCGGCCGCCCTGCCTGCGGCTGCGGGAGGGAGCCCGGCGCCCGCGCCTGGGCCGCCTTGCTGCTCCTGCCGGGGCGCAGCGCGATCGCCCCGGGGCGGCCCCGCCTGGGGCGGCCGCTGTCAGTGCGCTGGGGGTTTCCCGCGGCGCCCTCCGCCCTCCGCTTTTACCTGGGCTGCTGCCCCTTAGTTAATTAGACTTCCTGTAGTCTCCAGGGGTCGGGGGATGTGCTAAGCTGGGCTGCTTTGGGAGTGTGATAAACTCATTGGGTTTTCCCATGTTGCTAAAGAGATTACCATAACGAGGGATTAGCCTTTGCCAGCTAGTGGCAATTAATTAACGAGACCAAGGCCTCTTTCAGTTTATGCCGGGGATCTTTACCCCGTGGTGCTGGGGGGTTGGTGGCGTTAGGGCTGGTGCAGCAAGAGCCGGATCAGGCTGGAGTGACAGAGGGAAGACCAGGGGTGGCTGAACTTACAGAACTCACTGTTCCCTCTAAGCTGTGCGCGTGTGCATGCACACAGGCCATGAAACCTGCACGCACAACAAAATAAAGTGTGCGCAAAAAAATTCAATAGTGCTAATATTGGTGCTCACAAAGAAATGTTTTTGTGCACACAAAGAAATTGTCTGCACACAGTCGACGAGTAATTAGAGGGAACATTGCTCAGGAGCCACACAAGATGATTATTAAACCTTCAAGAGCTGCACTGAGGCATATAGCCATGTACTTTTACCTACGAAATTGATTTGCTGACATTCTTCTGTGAACCTCACTTTTTCATTCAAGAGCCACATGTGGCTCCTGAGCTGCAGTTTGGCCACGCCTGCAGAGACTGAGCTGACATCCCAGCTACCCTTGTTAAACTGCCATGTGGCTTATTGATGATACATGTAGCAGTGTTCACTTGACATAGTAAACTACACCACTCCTCACACCGTTCCAAGTAGAAGGTCCTCTCCAAAGTAGTCCAAGACAGTCTCTGGCAAAAAACAAACCTTGCCTCGTTATTTTGTCTTGTTATGGTATGAGGTATGAACAAACATCTACTAGAGGCTGAGACTGGGAAAACTGAGGGGTTTTTGGTTTGAAAGATTATGTTTGAGTTGCTGTGAACAGAGGTGGGTCTGAGCAGAGAAGAAGGGAAGTCTGAGCATAAAAGGCTGTTGCATGAGTTATTGACAGAAGTTACCATAGACAAAGACTGGATTAGCAGATTGTAAGGCCAGAAGGAACCATTGTGAGCATCTAGTCTGACCTCCTGTGTAACACAGGCCACAGGATTTCTCTGAATTAATGTCTGATGCACCTAGATCTTTCCAACCTCGGGAAGTTCTTTCAGGCATCCTGCTGTTCAATTCCAGTCATCAAAAACCGTAATAGGTTCCTCCCAGGACATAAAACTGGGTAGAAGAATCATGGCATGCTTTCTGCTCATTTCCTTGACAGGGGAAGGAACTGTAAATATCAACATTTTAACAACATTGCTTGTGGCCTGAGCGAGATCAGTTAATTGAACAACAGGCACAAACAGAAACAGAACCACCGCAGCCCACTGCTGTGTCTGTTTTGTGGATAAATCCAGTACACAGCTCACCAGGGCAGCCAGTCACCCACACTGAATGAAGGCAGATAAGCTTAGATAGAGAATAACAGGCAGATGATCTTGTTTGCCCTCCCCCCATCTGATTTCCTTTCCTGCACATCTGCTAGGAGAGCAGATATGGAGATCCTCACTAAGCTGTTCACAGTTTGAGGTTCTGACCTTTTACATGACTGTTTTTGCTACCTAGATGAAATATTTAGCACAGCTCTGTTACTGCCTTTTTCTTGAAAATATGTTTCATGCTTCATCTGCTGGTAATGTTAAGTGATTTCATGCTACATTTTTTTCATTCCACTAGACCAAAATCCATAAGGTATAGGAATGGTGCGGCAATGGGTGGTTTCACGCAAACTGCGTTCTCACAGTATAAATATTCTTCAGTGCACCACTCAGCATCAGAGATCCAGATTTCATTCACCCTTTGAGTGTGATTGGTACCATCCATGGAGTTGCACAGGGTCAGACTGTGTCCTCTTTACTCACATTGGTGAGCATGAAGTCAGCATTAAAGTCCAAATCTATTGTCTTAACTGGAGTTATATCTCGTGTGGCCCAGCATAAATGAGCTCAGAATTGAGTCTTGGACTTCCAACAGCACAACACAGAGAACACAGTGGCGTTCTCACAAAGTCAAAGCTCATGCACCTTCAGTGACCAGGATATGATGCCATAATAACTGCCTATTTTGGAATATGTTCTTGCACTTCAAAGTGCAAGAGAATCCATTGCAGAATGATTAAAGGGAGTCAGCTGGGAAACCAGGCCTCTGGTTTTAGGGTCCAATTCTCCTCCCAGTTATACCAGTTGAAAGCAACAGTAATGCCACTGGACTTGAAGGGGTTCCCAGGAGTAATGGGAATGAACTACAGAAGGGTCTGCATCAATGTGATCTTTCTGTTCGACAAGCAAAGGAGGGGTCCCATCCAGTCCTCCTTTGCCTGAACGGTAGCTGTAAAGTGACATGAGTACAACATGAGAGACGGATACCCCCCCCCCCCCCCCCCCAATTTTTTTTGGAAGGAGTGGTGTGATATAAAAGAGCTACAAAATCTGTCTTCAGTCATATATGGGAGAGGCTTTTGATACAGTTCCATATGACATAAGCAAACCAGGCAAAATTATTGTTGCTTAGGTAAAATTCTTATACAATGTAGGTGCACAAATGGTTGAAAAGGTGATACTGAAAGAGTAGTTATCAATGGCTTGCTGTCAAACTGTAAGGCTGTATCTAGTGAGGTCCTGTACAGTTAGTCATGGGTATGCTACATTTCAATATTGTCATTAAGGACTTGGATAATGGAAGGGGGAGTATGCTTATAAAATTTGTAGATGGAACCAAGTTGTCAGGGTTTTCTAGCATTTTGAAAGATGGGGTTAAAATCAAAAAGATCTCAACAAATTGGAAAATTAGTGTGAAAATCAAGATGAAATTCAATAAAGACAAGTGCAAAGTACCCAGGGAGTGCCAAAAAAGAGGGGAAAAAACCAGCCACCAAACGGGAAATAACTGATTGGAGGAACAGGATTATAGTGTTATTGTGGATCACAAATTGAATGTGAGTCAATAGTGTGATGTGGTTGTAAAAAAGACGAATATAGTTCTGGGGTCTATTAACAGAAGTGTCATATTTAAGACCTGGAGCTTATTGTCTTGTTCCATTGTCACTGGTGAGGCCTCAGCTGGAGTACTGTGTCCAGTTCTGAATGCCATGCTTTAGGAAAAATGTGACAAACTAGAAAGGGTCCAGAGGAGTGTAACAAAAATGAAAAAGCGTTTAGAAAATTGGAGCTGTGAGGGAAAGTTTAAAAAAACAAAAAAAAACTGGGCATTTTTAGTCTTGAGAAAAGAAGACTGAGGTGGGACCTGATAAGTCTTCAGTTGTGGTAAGGGTAGTTGTAAGGAGACTGGTGAGCAATTGTTTTCCATGTCCACGGAAGGTCAGCTAAGAAGACATGGGTTTAATCTGCAGCAAGGGCAATTTAGGTTAGCTATTAAGAAAATCTTAGTAATTAGATGGTTAGCTAGCTCTGGGCTAGGATTCCAAAGCAGGCTGTGGAATTCCCATCATTAGAGTTTTTAAGAAGAGGCTGGACAGACACCTGTCATGGATGGTCTTGGTTTATTTGATCCTTCCTTAGTGCACAGAGCTGGACTTGACCTCTCAAGGTCCATTCCAAACCTCTAGTTTTACAACTCTGGATCTATTCCAAATAGCCAGTATAGTGGACAGAGCCAGGATATTTACATGAGTACAATTAGGTATTAGCATAATCTCACTATTGAGGTGCAGGGCATGATGGTAAACTTTATATGGGTTAATCTGAAAAAACCCCTAACTCTCAAGCAGTGTTCCCTCTAAAGTCCTGAGGCAGCTGAGCAACTGAAGTTGCTCACTGTGCGCCCCTCCCAGCGGGCCCAATCCTGCACACAACCCCCCAACCCTACCACAGGCCTGATCCTCCCCCCCCACAGCTCTCCTGATAAGCGTCCACCCGAGCCAGCCAGATTACCTCCTCCTACCTTAGCCCGCTCGACACCCCCCCCACCGGGCCATGCAGGTCTGAGCCATGGCTCCTCCAGCTGGAGAAGCACTGATGGAGCATGCTCAGATGTTCTGAGCAGGCTCCATCAGAGCTTCTTTGGGCGAGAGTTTTAATAACTCCCAGCTTTGGAGGAGCTCTCAGCCAGCTGGAAGACAGTGTCTTTCAGCCGGGTTAGGGCTCTGGGTGCTGGCCGTGCACTGCAAGCAGCATCCCCTGCATGGAGCAGCGCCGGGGAGCTCTGTGGCTGCACAGCTTAGGGGGAACATTGCCCTCAAGTCAGACCTGTAAGGAGATCATCAGGGACCTACAGCCTATTCTACAAGACAATCCCTCACTCTCTCAGCCTTGGGAGACAGACCTGTCCTCACTTACAGACAGGCCCCCAACCCTGAACAGATACTTACCAGCAACTACAGACCTAACAACAGAACCATTAAAGCAGGCACATATCCCTGCAACCAACCACACTGCCAACTTTGCCCACATATCTGCACAAAAGACACTATTACAGGACCTAATAAAACCAGCTACTCCATCAAAGGCTCATTCACCTGCCCATCCCCCAGTGTGATTTATACCATCATGTGTCAGAAATCCCTCTCTGCCTTATGTATTGGACAAACAGGAGAGTCTCTCTGCAAAAGAATAAATGGGCACAAAGCTGACATCAGAAATCACAACATTCTTAAACCAGTGTTTCACTCTTCCTGATCATTAACAATTTACTAATTACTGTGCTCGGACAGAGGAATACTAGATCAAGGCTTCAAAGAGAAGCTGCTGAGATCTAATTTATTTGGAAATTTGATTGCACTGCTTCAGGGCTTAATAGGGACTTTGGATTTTTCTCTCATTACAACTGGTGATTTGACCTCATCTTATTCTGTATGCTGTTCCCCAGCATTTGAATCTTTACAACTGTTTTGATTTGCTGTTGGTGTGACCTGTTCCCTTGACTTACATGCCCCTACATTTATTTCCTCCCATTCTGTGAGCTCCCCCATCTTCAAAGTGGGATTTTCTCCCATGAAAGCTCATGTGATAAATAAACATGTTAGTCTTTAAGTACCACAGGGCTCCTTGTTTGTTTTACTGAACTAGACTGTTCCCTTTGGAGCAGAGCCAGGATAAGTTTGGCTAATCTTGACCTGGGGTACAGCTGGAGCTGTTTTGGCTGGTCCCAGACAGTGGGAAGGAACAGGGGAGATTTTGATGGTGCCATACCTAGTCAGGCTTGAATGGTCCATTTGTTTGAGTAATCAAAGAGAAGCTATGGGTCTGATATTTGCTTATTAGGTTTTCAATGGCATTTTATTTTGGAAAGCTCTTCTTGCTCCTTCTTGCAAGTAAAACAACTCCAGTTGCTTCTGCCAGGTTCTCTGAGGCTAATTCGTGGCACCACATAACCAATGTGACAAACACTGTTAAGAGAGACAATGTATTTGTTCCTTGCCCATGTAAGGCAGATATCCAGCTCTAAAGCCAACAATGAAGGGTAGCAGCAGAGGTCTGGTATTGTTGGATGCAAGTTTTCAGTCACTTTGTATGTCTAATATTTAATTTCCCTGCTCCAGAATGCATTTCTTTGTGTGCTTTTTGACTTATACAGAAGTAAAACTGACGCTGCTTTAGCTAACAGTGAGGTTCTGATGCAAGACCACCTGAGCTAAAAACCTCAGCCTCCATTGCTTGAACTAAAGCACGAAGGGTGTTGCTGCTGTTCAGGCAGTGGTCTGGGAGTCCGAACGCTCAGGAACTAGACTTGCTTTTGTTTCCTTTTAAAAGGCACAATTGCTTACTGTCTCCAGGTTTTCTTGAGTGCCTGCCCACCCATCCTTCTTGTGTGTAAGTACATGGGATGCTATTGGAGTATTACTTGGTGAATGTAATTATAGTTAATGAGCCATTAAAATAAATGTCTGTTTATGCTCCAAGATAATGTTGACAGTCCCAGCTGTATGTCTTGTATCATCTGCAGGAAGACAGTCTTTGCTTTCCTGTAGCGGATGGGCAGTGTTGCCCACCCCACCCCCAACCCCCACCTTCTCTAAATCCTGTGGCTGCTGGCTGCCAAGCAAAGGGCAGGGTGGGGGAGGTAATATCTTCCACTGGACCAACTTCCGTTGGTGAGAGACAGAAGCTTTCAAGCCACACCCAGAGCTTTTCTTCAGGTCTGGTCTGGAAGTTACTTAGAGAGATCTGTGTGGAGCCATTGCTGTTCGAACAGTCACATATTACAGCTATTTTGAAATGAAAAAGAGACATTAATGTATCACTTTAGAGAGTGACAGGTAGGTCTGGTGAAAACTCACCAGAGAGGCTTTTAATCAAGTCTTTGTGTAGTGTTTTGGGTTACTTTTTGAGTACAAGGCAACCTCCTTGCCCAGGAAGCGAGAGAGACAGTGTGCAGAAGGTCACATGAAGCCCTGCCTGAAGGAGGGAAAGTTCCACTCGGCTGCCTTCACAAGAGATAGATTTGGTCTTGAAGTTTTGGACCAAGGATTTTTAAAGCTGTCAGAGGTTTCTGGATGTTAGTGAAATGAATTGGAATTGGGTGTCCAAATCTGTCTGAAATTTCCTAGCCCCAATGGCTCCCATATGGAGAAATGTGCATTAGAATAGTAATGAGAAAGGTATGTTAATGCATTGCTGATAATTGTGGAAGGAAAGCTTTATACCCATCAACTGAAACAAAATGTACCAGTACCTGAAGGGAAGTCTGATTAAAATAGACAACTAAATCTTCACTTGATGTAAATTGGTAGCTCTCCATTGAACTCTGTGCCAATTGAATGTGTGTTTGGTTGTAGGGGATTAAGCCCTCCACTAACTTCATGAGAGCTACACCACTTTACACCAGTGACCGTCAAAGCCATAAACACACTCCTCCTTTTACTTGGGATTGAATGTTGGTGAAAGGTGTCAGTCCTGGAGACTTTGTAGTCTGTTTGCCCTCAGAACAGGTTTCAGTGCAGCTTTCAGCGGTGCAAAATCCCTGCCAAAGTAAGGCAAGGTTGCTTTGGACTGGAGGCCGAGCAAGGCATTCTATCTTTGTCATTCAGTTTTGGACCCTCGGCTTAGATTAGGGAAGCAATTATGATAAGGGTTTTGGGATGTGGACATCTGTTCACTAGGAACTAGATTCTAGAATTAGTTTTAATGTCTTCAAACCAGTTATCCCCTTTGCAGCCCCATATGTGTCAAACGTCAAACTCCCCTTCTTCAATTCACATAGGAACAGAGACTGCTTCTTCTTGGTTCTCCTGCTCCTAATTTATTGCCAGGCTTTACCATAGTTCTAGTTCAGGGGATCTTAACCTAGGGAGCTTGCACCCCCCAGGGGTGCAGGAAGGGACTCTAAGGGGTGCAGGAGTAACATAGTTTAAACAGAACACCCGCCATCATGTACAAGTTAAACATAGAATGCCCAGCCATTGATTTTTTTTGGGGGGGGGAGAAGGATGTTGGGTTACCATGTGGTGCTGTAGAGGGTGCAGGGCCTCTAAAAGGTTAAGAAATCCTGCTCTTGTCACTAGCATATCTGAGCACCTCACACAAATAGATTAATCTGTCTTCATAGCACTTCTCTGGAAGGATTGTCCCCATTTTAGAGAGGAGAAAACTGCAACACAGAGAAGTAGATGACTTCCCTGCATTTCTTTCCTCCCATTCTGTAAACTCCTCCATCTTCAAAGCATCTGATGAAGTGGGATTTTTCTTCCATGAAAGCTCATGTGATAAATATACTTGTTAGTCTTTAAAAGTACCACAGGACTCCTTGTTTGTTTTAGAGAGAAGCAGGTTTCTTTTTCGAGAGGATCCCCTAATTTTGGACCACTCAAACTGGAGATCCCTAGGGAGGTCGACTGGATCTGTGAATCCTCCACACCTCTCAATCAGTCTTTAGACACTGGAAATTGGGTATGTTAAACCAGAAACGTTGCTGAAAATGTAGGCCTCATTGATTCACCTAGGGTCACATAAGAAATCTGAACCAGAGCGCAGATCAGAGTTCTTAACTACCAGAGCATCTTTCGTCTTTGGATTCAAAGGACGCATATGGATTATATGTATGTGTTGCAAAGTTATATTGGGATACAGTTTATAGATTTGCATTAAGCTTTTGAGCTTGTTTTAAGATGTTCTTATGACTAAATGGCTGATCTAGAGCAAACAACATATCCAATCTATTGGCTAGAATCTTGTTAATTATCTATAACCACATCAAACAGAACATCATATCTATAACCACGTCATATCAACAGAACATGCAGTATTTTCAAGCTGAGTGGTACAAATTATTTTTTACATTTGTCTCCCTGAAATTGCCTTGCGTCTTTAATCAGCAATGGCAAGTGTTTCTTGAAAAGTCAGAAGGATTTCAGAGAAAGTTTTTAGATTCTTGGTGGCAGTTCTGAATCATGAGTAATCGCCATCTGAACTCAGGATCTGGGAGATTGATGCAGCAGATGTGTCCAAAGCCTGCAGGTTTACAATAGGCTTCACTCATCAGTGAAAGCCTTCCTCTGGGCACAGTTTTTGTGAGGAACAAGGCTTACTATCTTCTCCCACAGATTTCACAGGGGTCATGAGACATGTGTCAGAGAAGGCAGCACAGGGCCAGAGTGCAACAAGGCAGAGCTTGCTGGGGAAAGGTGGTGCTATCCAAAATTGTTGTGCAGTGTGGCTAAAGAGCTGCTGTGTTCCTCCTCAGCAGTGGCTGCATTTCAGCAGTGGAAGAAATTAAGTACTCTCCATGCACAGGCTGTGTAGATCCTTTCAGGAAGCTGGCTATTGCCAGTAGCATGGAGAAGCTTGTACAGCTGGGACTATCCTTCCGTCTCCTATTGAAATCTTGTGTGCATCCTGCCAGACTGTTGGAGTAAGATGCAAGACAGGCTCTTTATTCCACTTCTAGATCAGGTGAGGCAATGGAGATTCTGTGAATTCTCTCAGATTACACCTGAACCAAGATGAAACTGAGGAGACCTCTCTCATTTACACCCCCTGGATCAGAGCATGTTTCGGTGGTGTTCAGTTCCTTTGTAGGGTTGTACCTGCCTAAAGGCAAAACCAACAGTTCTATGTAGCTGGAAAAGATTACACTGGGGAGAAGAGCACACCTCCCCTGGATATGTTCAAAAAAACTCTAGAGAATTTAGAAATTAAGCCAGTGTCCCTGACTCATTTGATTTACAGTAACGGGCCATTTAGGAAAATTAGGGCTTGTGACAGCAAACACACACCTTGGGCTTGATTCAGCTTTTGCTTTAGACATGCAGACCCAGAGGCATAGTGGGTTATTACTAAGAGAACTGACTCTACCTGAGCACATCAGTACCTGCCTCCCTCTTTGCACACCATTACTGGAGCCAGATCTCTCTGATGTCGGTACAGGACAGGGGTGTCCCCATGGAGGTCAGAGGATGTAAGCAATTTTAAGATCAGAATGGGGTCTTTTTGCACTACCTGCCGCTGTCTGGTGTCCCTTCTGGCAGAGACTGGGTGGCTTTCTTCCAGGATGACAGGGAATGACACGTGCAGCTTTTCTCATGGCATTTGGCATGGCATCTGGACACCAGGGCCAGATTTTGAAGTGCTTTGCATAGTGAATGCATGTCAGGTGCTCTTGAGCACTCTTAACAACTGGTTATTTAGAGGCTTCAGTTGGAGGGATGGTCTATGGAAAATCTGGTGCTGGTTGTGGGTGCTGGGCATAAAATCTGGCCCTGAATTCCATTGAGAATCTCACTCTGAGGCATTGAATCAGGCAGAAAAAGTGAGAAAAAAGAAACAAAATGTGAGATGTACATCCCCCCCCTTCCCCTGTCCCCAGTGGTGAGTGAAATGGAATAGCTCCTCTGCTGGGAGGTTCTCCAGTCCCCCAGATGGCCTAGTGCATGTTCCAGCAGGGCGTCTTCATGGGAGAATCCCTGCAGAGGATTTCAGATGGTTAGTTTAATTAGTTCCTCAAAACAAACAAGGCGCTTAGACTAAAATTCCAGACTCTTCCTTTGTTTTGCTGAACTAGACTAGTACAGTTACTCCTTTGGAATGAATTAGTTCCTGTTTCTGTCAAGCTGTCCCTGCTCTTGCACAGAGCCCCATGCACCCTGAGGTGCAGGGAAGGAGCCCAAACCAGCACCAGAACTAGGTATTTTGGCACCTGGAGCAAGTAACATGAAATGCACCCTCAAATGAAGCCACACAATATGGCACCAGCTGCTTGATACGGCGCCCAGGGCATTGCCCCAGTCACCCTGCCCTAGTTACAGCCCTGGCTCAAACGCCATAGCTTGTTGGATCAGAGCCTGTAATGAGCCCATGTAGATTTCAGGCAAGATACAGTGCCCTGCCTAAAAATTTTGATCTAGTGTCTTTACTCTTCACACTGTCCTTATCTAGGTTGGAATTTAGAAAGTATTTGCTAACACTTGGTTAATGCCTAGTGTAAACAACATTGTCTTTACCACTTGTTAAATTGGTTGAGTTAAATCCTCACCCATAGGCATTTGGCAATCTGGTAATTATAGACTGTAAAGTCAGAAGGGACCAATGTGATCATCTAGTTCAGTCCATTCCAGTAAAACTGTTTGGTTTTTTTTGTTTTTTTTGTCCCTTCCCCCCTTTGAAAAAATTTAACACTGAGTACAAATTCTAATGCCCCCACACCGCCTCCTTAGCTTTCACCGCCATCTTGAACTTACTGCCCCCCTGTTGGGAAACGCTGACCTAGTCTGACCTCCTTCACAATGCGGGCCACAGAACCTTACCCACACACTCCTGTAATAAACCTCTAACCCAGTGGTTCCCACCCTTTTCCAGGCTGGGGACTCCTTTTTAAAGTGAAAAAAAGTTGTGCCCACGCGCCTGCAGTTGGTGCGGCAGTGCTGCCGTGGGGCAGAATGTGGCCCTCACCGGTGGGATCTGGCCCCCACCAGCAGAATGCAGCCCCTGCTGCTCCTGTCTGGGAGTGGAGCTGCTGCGGCCATGACCCTCTCTGCCCCTGCCCCCCAGTCTTCCCTGCCTGCCTGCCTGTTGTCTGACACACACACACACACACACACACACACCCCCCGCATTAAAAATTCCCTGCCTAGTGGAAGCTCCTTGGTGGCCGCAAGTCTGGGTTTCTGTGGCAACCTGAGACCCCAGCAGCATCTAGCCCCAGCTCCTAAGCTGTCTGTGGCCCACCTGCAGTGACTTTGCAGCCCCCCCAGGGGTCTGTGGACCCTAGGTTGGGACCCCCTGCTCTAACCTATGACTGAGTTATTAAATTCCTCAAATCATGGTTTAAAGACTGTAAGATACAACGAATCCACCAGCAAGTGAGCCGTGCTCCATGCTATAGAGCAGGGGTGGCCAAACTTATGGAACTCAAGAGCCACACAAGTTGGTTATTAAACCTATGAGAGCTGCACTGAAGCATATAGCTGTATACTTTTACCTACTCCAAAATTACTAAGTTTAAAATTCATTGCACACTTTAATTTTATTGTAAGAGGTCAAATATTGATCCTACTAATGTCAGAGTCTAATAATTACTTAAGGTTACCATGAAAATTAGCTCTATACAGTAAAACCTTAGCTGTTGCTTGATGCAGAGGACTGCAGGCTAGTGGTGAGGCTTTTTTTTTCTTCTTCAATCAATCAATCAAATCATAGGGCTGGAAGGGACCTCATGAGATCATTGAGTCCAACCCCCTGGGAATTGAACCCAGGACCTTCTGCACATTAAGCAGAGGTGCTAGCCACTACACTATTATGCCATGCTTCTCCCTGCTGTGTTACCGCTTCTCCCCATCATCCCAATCCCCTTCTGAATTCCTAGGCTGGGGCTGCTTTTCTAAATTGATTTGCTGATGTTCTTCTGGGAGCCACGCTTTTTCATTGAAGAGCAGCATGTGGCTCTCGAGCTGCAGTTTGGCCACGCCTGCTATAGAGGAAGATGGAAAACCCCCCAGAGCTACTAGGCAATAAGCAGGAAAACAGACTGGGGGAATTCCAAACACCTAGGGACAGACTCCATTGACTCTAGTGGAGGCATGCTATTCACATGAGCTGCCTGTCAGCCCTCTGTTACTTCTCATTCCATCTGGCCAGTATTTGAGAGACAAATTCAACAGACCCTCAGGACTGATCGGTCCCTATTGCCCCAGAAGCACAACTTCAGCAAGAGAAAGTACCACTGCGAAATTAAGAATGCAGCTCTTGAAACTTGGCCCTGTCCCACTCATCCATTCACTGGGCAGATCTTGGCTCCACCGTTCTCCTTGGCAACCTCCATCAAAAGACAAAGAAAAGAAAAGTCAAAGGCCCCCAAAGGCTGTTGATCCCAGTCTGACAGTAACTGACCGGTACATAATCCAGGTCACCCACCATCCAGGAGGATGCTCCATCAGTTCTATTTTCTGCAGGGCTGCCAGCTTGTTCTGTGAATACTCCTTCTGAGCCCCAAGAAAGGTTCTTTGATTGGTTTGGGTTTTTGTTTAGCCCTTGAGAGCTTTCGCATTCTGATTGCCCTACAAAACGCTGGTGCTTCTCTTCCCTCCAACTTCACCCCAGTTCTCAGAACTGAGACTGGAGCTGGCTGGAAGTAAAAACCTTTTGGAAATGGCAGATCTGAGCACTCAGTACTGAAAGCTTAGCTACCTCATCTCTTGGCCAAGGCAAAATGATCTGATTTCTAATCAGAGGGGCTGATACTTTTTCAGGGGTTAAAGTATAATTTGGTGGGCCTCAGAATCCTCCTAAATTTCTGGGCCCCCTTCACACAAGTCCAAGCCCCCTTCCCCCATGCCAGCTATCATTGGACAAACACCTGCCCCCACCCTAGCTACTGCCCCCATAACGCCTGCCTCATCATCAGATCCCTCCTTCCCCATGTCTTCCTCAGCCCCATTCCTAAGCTCCCTGCTCCCATGTCCCCACTCCAACCCTCCTAACTCTCCCCCAGCTCCCATCTTCACTCCACCCCCTTCCGCCCCCAACCTCCTCCACACCTGCCCAGCCCCCCATCCTGACCCCTTGTTCCTACCCTCCTCATACACGCACTTTCCCTGCTGGCTGCCTACCTGTCCTCACCCCCCCGGCCTCCTTACCTGCATCACCAACATGGCCACGGAGCCAGGCTGCAGTGCTGGCTGGCCGGTGAGAGGGGCACTGCCCCAAGACTAGGTCCGGGCAGCGCACACCACCCGGGCCCAGCAGGAAGGTGTGGGGCCGGCGCAAACACGGGGGAATGGGGGGAGGGGTTGCCAGGCTTGCTCCAGCCTGCAGCCCCTTCCTTCAGCTGGCCGGGGGGGCGGGGGGGACAGGAACAGGCCAGAACGCTGCATTCCAGCGCATTGCCCTATTTTTAGGAGGTCCCAGAATGCAGTCCCCTAAAAATAGGGGGCCCTGGAATGCCATTCCAGGTGTTCTTCTGTACTTTAACCCCTGTACTTTTTCCAGTTGGGTCAGTAACAAAGTTCCCAGTGATCTAAGTGGTGGCATAATTCTCATTGGAGCCAACATTACTTTTCTGTTATATATCTATGCAGGATCTAACACTGGGGCCTCAAAGGCTTTGTCTACGCTAGCCAATTAGTCTGGACTAAGCAAACTTAGTCTGGACTAATTTAACCCATGTCTACACTAGGCTTTGCCTAGTTTGAACTAAGAAATTTCTTAGTTGAAACTAGGCAAAGCTTAGGCTGAACTAATAAGTTCACCTGGTTAGTCCAGACTAACCACGTAGTTCGAACTTTAGTTCAAACTAGGTGCAGTGTAGACACAGACTAAGGCTTATTTCAAACTAAAAAAGTTTGAACTAGTCATGCGTCCTAGTTCAAACTAAAAAGGTAGTTAGAACTAGGACACATGGGGAATGTGAACTAAAAAGCCGTGGTTAGTCCGACCTAGCCTGAAGTTAGTTTGGACTGACCTTGGACTTTTTTTTAGTTTGGACTAGCAAGTCTGAACTAAAAAACATAGATGTAGACATAGCCAGAGTACAAGTAGCAGAAGTAGGAATGAACAGTGTAGGCCAATGAACGAACTGTCCCTGAAACAGCACATTCCTAAAATAAATCTGTACTGGCCCACCTCACCAGAGTCTCATGAGCAGAGTGGTAGAGCTGAGAGGCAAGATAAATGCAAAGAAAGGAGGTTTTTTAAAATTAAAATTTCACTGGGTGCCTGTATTGCTTCTGCAAAGTGCAGATAGGAAATCCCAGGAGACAGAAAAGCACACATGGCAAAAACAGCAGTTGGCACTCGTCCAGCATCTTTCATACAGAGATCTCTAAACACTTTACAGATCTTAAGACTCAACACTCCCCTGTGAAATAGGGATTATCTGTTCCCTTTTATGGATGGCAAAGCTGCAGCATAGAGAAGTTAAGTGACTTGCCAAAGTGTATCAGTGGCAGATCCAAGAGTAAATCCTGCTTCCCATTCTCTTGCTCTAAACACCAGCTAGCAGTCCCTACTAATGCCAATGGACCCTGCAGACTTTATTCATTCCTTATTCAGGCAAAACTGCTGTTCACATCAATAAAATTTTGCCTGAGGCTGGAGTAGTGGATTGAACCAAAAATAGATTTTCCATTATATTGGTTTTAGCCAATTATTGGTCTAAAAATTCAGTGCTCATCCTCTCATGAGGATCCTTCTGGACGTGTCACTCTGTCAAACCTTCACTACGGGTGGCTCCCTTGATTAGTCACTTTCTGTCTCACCTCTGAATGATTTCCCTAAACTACACCCACAGTTCCCAAGCCTCACTGTCTCTGGACAGGCTGAGAAGAAGTTGATGCAGAACTTCCAAACCCTCAAGAGGCAAGAAAAATATGATTCCCTCTTATATACGTATGTCTAAAACTTTTCTTGGTTGACTGTATAGTCACTGCAGATTTTTCTCTGATTTCTTAATCTGATTGACAGAAATGCTAGAGAAGGTGCCTGTCCAAAGACCATAAACAGAATTTAAATATTTATCCTTATTTCAGAAGGACAATTAAGGAGACCCCAGCCTCAGTAAGTCAAGCAACTTAAAAATTTTAATCTCCTCCCTCTCCTCAGCTCCCTTCATGCATATTCTCCTCCAGCCCATTTTCAAATATCTGGACATAATAGTTTTTCAACATGCCTCTGAAGGTGCTGAGATTCTGCTGCTTTTGGACCAAGTGGAGACAGGATGAATATTGATATGCTCAGTAATGGGCTTGGAAGATTATTATGCAGGCCAACTGCCCTTCACTGTTGGGCTCACTGCCAGAAGCCATTTATTGCCTTTCATGCCCGTCCGCCACAAATGGGATCCCTCCAAGAAATCGAGTGTTGTCTTACAATGACACATTCATGCTGGGTGTTAAGGAGGCAAATGAGTCCAAGAGGGGATGCAGCTCTCCAGAGGGAAAGAGCAAGCAGTGGGGGAGGTAGGAAGAGAAGGCACTGAAAGCTGAAGTGAAGGAGCAGTGAGGTGGTCCACTGGAGGTCCCTCATGGGTCAGACCCTGTACAGACAGCAATAAATGGCAAAGCTTTCCCCTGGTTTCCATAAAGCAGCATCACTGTCCTTGGTGATGGATACAAGGGGCCAGACTGTGGCACTTGGTGCTGCCTAAGAAGCAGCAGTCAGAGCTCCCTAGCTGGAGATTTCACTGACCCCGAGGAACCTCCACCAGGTGCAGAACCAGCATTGCCAACTTCTCTGCCCCCAACCCTGGAGGATCTGGGTTAGCTGGGAAAGGGGGAGCATGACCCTGCTTAGCCACTCCTCCCACATCCTTTGCTTTTCCCCCACCTAGAGTTTCCAATAGAAACAAAGTACAGGTTTTTGAATTGGAGCAGCAGCCTTGCCTGTTCCTGTTTGATGGCAGCAGAGCTTCTGGAAGGATCAGGAAGAGGCCAGGTAGAAAAGCCTGAAGAAGGATCCAGCGAAATCCTTGCCAAGGATAAGTTCAAGTTTGTAACTGATCAGGTGTGAGTAGAAGAGGGAATGTTTAAGTAGATGCGGTCAGGATATTTTTGTTTTTGGAGTCCTCTGTGCTGAGCACATGTACCCCTCCTATTTCCCTGTAATTACCTAAGTTAAATCTCAGTGAAGCAACTCTGTTTCTTATCTGTTCCTTTTAATTAAAGATTTTACCCTTTTGAAACTAAGCTCTGGTTCTGTGTCCTAAAAGGCAGGAGGTTTTGTGTGCATGTGCTTCAGATTGAACAGCCAGCTACTAAAGGGGATTCCGTCCCAGTTCCAGCTGATATTCCAGCTGGAGTTCAATTACTTTCATGAGGAAGGAATAAAAGTGATTGAGGGTCCCTCACAGGAAGGAGTTCCCAAGTGCACCTGCCTGGGTTTTCAAGAGGTTTTGCGTTTGGGTGGTGGCAGCAATACCACTCCAAAGCCAGGAAACTGGTAGCCTTGGAGAGTTTTAAGACAAGAATTTAGGGTCTGTGAGTTTTAAGGCCTGTTGCAGGCCCCCCACCCTCTGCACTCAGAGTGCCAGAGTGGGGAAACAGCCTTGACATGCTGGCATAGCAGTGTGGATTTTTTTTGAATCAGGAGCACAAACCTCAGGATTTTTAAAAGGACACTTTTTCCTGTTGGGTAGTGGAAATCTTGGGAGAATTTTTTTTTCCTTTCTTGTCTGTTTCTTTTCCTGCCTGGGGAAAAAGGCACACAAGGGTTTAACTGGCAAAGCCAAGGAGTCCAAAACAAGCAGTTTATTTTTTTCTAGCTTTTGTGGCAATGGGATAGCTAGGCCAGACTAGAGCAGGAAAGCAGCCTGGTGAACACAGTTGCAGAGGAGCCATGGAGACACCAACCCCAGATCAGTCCCAAAGTCCAACTCCAAGGCAAACATATGGAGTGGGGATGAGGAAGGGGGCAATAAGCCCATGGAGGCAGGAGTGGATAGGGGCAGCCATGTCCCTTCTATATGATGAGGGCCAAGCTGGGAGAATGTCTTAGAGATCTCCCTGTCTTAAACTAAGAGTGTGAGATGGAGTTCTTTCTAGAGATGAGGCACACTGCAAAAGAGGAGAAGGAAAAGTAATGGCACTTTGAGCTGGAGAAAGCTGAGAAACTGGGTGCTACAGCTACACTAGCTTCTTCTACTGCCAATCCTACCTTGGCTTATGCCGTCCAACCCCAGAAACACCCAGTGTACCAGGTAGGAGATGATGCAGAGGCCTTCCTAGAAAAGTTTGAAAAGGTCTGCCTTGGGTACAGCATCTCCAAAGACCACTACATGGTGGAGTTGAGGCCACAACTCAGTGGACCCTTAGCAGAAGTGGCAGCTGAAATTACTGGAGAAACCAAAACCAAAGAAATACCCTGACGGTGTCTAGTTAAAAATGTTCTACTCACACCTGGTCAGTTACAAACTTGAGCTTATCCTTAGCAAGGATGTTGCTGGATCCTTCTTCAGGCCTTTCTACCTGGCCTCCTCCTGATCCTTCCAGGAGTTCTGCTGCCACCAAACTGGAACAGGGAGGGCTGCTGCTCCAATTCAAAAACCTGTACTTTGTTTCTATTGGCTCCCCTGGTACTCACAGACCAGAGTGTTAACCTCTTCCTCCCCAAGGTTACTACAGCCCCAGAGAACTACCACTGTGTATAGTCCATGGAAGAATAGAGGAGCCCAGCTATCTGTGCTCAGAGTGGTGTGGTGAAATACACAGCTTGGAGGATTGGGGAGTGGCAGTAGTACTTCACAGTAGCTGATCAGGGTCCTGCTGTGACATACCCACAGCTAGGGACGGACCTTGCCTGAAACATTGAGAACTCGCACAGTCAAGTCAGATAAATAGTAAGAGAGAAGGCCCTGCTCTGATCTCGCATCAGCCAAACAAGGCCCTTACCTGCTGTCTCCCCCATCAACAAGAGCCCACTGAAGTGGGAGAGGTCTAGTAAAAGTCAACAAGGAACAGACACTTTACAAGTGTGAGCATGCCTTGAAGACTACACTGTCTAGGCATACCTGTACTATGTTGTCCCACAAGTGCAAAAGAGTTGGGACCAGCTTCTAGAAGAACAAGAATGGATGGCAAACCTGTGCCCTGCCTCTGCACCTTTGTTCTGTCATGGGCTCCAAATTGGCATTCTCATTCTCCTGGTCTAGAGAGGGGCGTGGTCTTCCATTGACATTAACATCTGATTAGTCTGACACACCTGTTAGAAAGGCAAATGGCCCAGGACACAGGCCCACTAGCTCTCTTGTGGAGCTATCAGGTCCTTGGAATCCTCTTTGCTATAGTGCATTCAAGTTGGCAGGGCCTGATGAAATCCACTCTTAGGCACTTAAGCAACTAGCTGTATCAATCTCAGTTATCTTTGAGAACTGGAGGCAGATGAGTGAGGTCCCAGAGGGCTGAAGAAGGGCAAACATAATCCCTTTAAAAGGGGGAACAAAGAGGATCTGGGGAATTATAGAGCAGGCAGTTTAACTTTGATAGCTCGAGTGATACTAGAACAAATGATCAAACAATCAATTTGAACCTCCTAGAGGATAATAAGTAATAGTCAACATGGATTTTTCAAGAACAAATCAAACCAAACAGCCCAATTTCCTTTTTTGACAGGGGTATTGGCCCAGTGGATAGCAGAGGGAAGTAATAGAGCTGATGTATCTGGATTTAGTAAGGTGTCTGACACAGTCCCACATAACATTCTCATTAGGAAACACATAAAATATGGTCTAGATGAAATTATTGAAAGATTAGTGCCTAATTGATTAAAAACTATACTCATGGGGTCACTATCAAACTGAAGGGACATGGGGGGGGCCCTCAGGGGTTTGACCTAGGTCCAGTACTAATCAACCATTTTCATTAATGATTGAGGTGATGCACTGGACAATACACTTATAAAACGTCTGGATGACACCAAACTGGGAGAGGTGGCTGGCATTTTGGAAAACAGGATTAGAATTCAAGAAGTCAGTTGGAGACTTGTTCTGAAATCAACAGGAAGAATTTCAACAAAGAGGAATACAAGGTATTACATTTGGGAAGGAAAAAAAAATCAAATCCAGAAACTATAAAATGGGGACTAACTGGCAAACTGGTAGTTTGGAAAAAAAGATTTGGGAGATCCAGTGAATCGCAGAGTGAATGTAACTCAATGTCATGCTGCTGCAGGAGGGGTTAATATCATTCTGGGATGTGATAACAGGAATGTTGTCTGTAAGAAACCAGAGGAAACTGTTGTGCATGACAGCTGGGGTACTGTATCCACGTCTCGGTGCCACACTTTAGGAAATATGTGGAGAGGAGTAACAAAAATTAGAAAAGGTTTAGACATATGATCACTGAGGAAAGATTAAAAAGAAGCCTGCCAGGAGCCTGATAACAGTTTCAAATCAGTAAAAAGTTGTTTTGCAGAAGATGTTGACCTATTGTTTTCATGTCCACAAAGGGCAGGACAAGGAGCAATGAGTTTAATCTGCAATAAGAGAAACTGAGATTAGATATTAGGAAAAATCTTTCTAATGCTAAGGGTAGTTAAGCACTGGACCCGGATATCTATGGAGGTTGTGGAATTCCCATTGCTGGATGTTTTTAAGAGGAGTTTGGACAAACATCTGTCAGAGACATTCTAGACATATTAGGTCCTGCCTCAGTGGGGGGTGGGGAGGCCTAGACTAGATGACCTTTCGATGCACAGTCCGGGTCCCTCCATTTCAATGAATCTATAAGCCAGTGGTTTTCAAACATTTTTCCTCAGGACCCAATTGAAAAGAATAATTTATGCCCATGACCCAACAATTACATCTTTGGGCAATGCATTCCAGTCTCTTGGTGTTGGCAGCAAGGGGTGCCATGACCCCAGTGCCTGAGGGTCTGTGACCCAATACTGGATTTCGGACCCTATGTTTGAAAACCACTGCTATAGCCATAAGGTGACTGTCAATTCTGCTCTTATCACTTCTCCTGTAGCCTCAGAGTTCTGCTTTCAGGGCATGGCTGGGATGCATTGATGGAGCAGGGAAGAGAGATCCAGCACTGAATAAAACTGGTGAATCAGTTAGGACATGCTTACAGACCACTGCATAAACTTCTGTACTGAAAAAAAGTAACAAAAATTCTGTAATTATTGCTCTTCCAAAACAGCATCTGAGTTAGTGCTCCAATTAATCTGTCACTGAGGAGAGGGAGGATAAAAAAAACAAAAACAAAACAAATTACAGGCCAGATTTTAATTCTGAAAGGCTTTTAATTTCTGAGCCAGATCCCCACTGGTGTAAACCAGCATAGATCCATTGACTACAGAAGAGGTACACTGATTTTAGTTGAATGATTCTGAACCCAGGCATTTCTACTGCATGAAAGACAGGAACAAAGATAACAGCATAGAAACTGGTGCCACACAGACTCCTCTAGTCATGCACACGTACTCTCCTATTCTTACGCACTCACACTAGCACATTCAGACACACGCACTCACTTGGTGGGACTCTATTTTCCATATAAAGAAGGGACAACTCTACTTCAGTCATTTACTAGAGATTCAAAAAGTGACAGAGGATGTCACAACTTGGTTTGGGGGACACACTCCAGGAATCCCCTCTAACTCTGCTATCCTTCTCAGCAACCTTGTCCTTCCATATCCTGATCATCCACCTTCTTGGCTAGTCAGTGCTTTTTCTCACCGCTCTGCATTCCCATTCTCTGTGAGGCTGAGAGCCACAGAGCTGCTCAGAGTTCACACATGACAGTGAGCTGAGCAGCCAAAAAGGCACACTTCCTTCTGTTTAAAAAGAGCAGCTACTAACTGGGCATTGACCAGTGAGTCTGCTCCAAAATCAGAGGAGAGGGTCAAAGGAGCCATGGCTGGGGAAAGCCAGAATAGAGTTTGTTAACTAGCAGGGCATTACTTCATGGTTTGCAATGGCATGGGACAGTCTGGTCTTCAAGAGAGGTGCTTTCCCTTTACCTATCTCAGGCCCACCCATGTGTCATGCTTAGATGGTTTGGTCAGAACCCATCAATGCCCACCTATCTCCACCAGCAGAGCAGCTTCTGAGTGACGTCCTGTGCCTCCAGAGACACTGCCAGTGTGGGAAGTGAGAGGTCAGGCCAGGGAAACGGGAAGAAAACAAACAAACAAACAAGGAGTCATGTGGCACTCAAAGACTAACAGATTTATTTTTCGCGTGAGCTTTCGTGGGGGAAAATCCCACTTCGTCAGATGCTTCAAAGAGTGGGATTTTCTCCCATGAAAGCTCATGCAAAAAACAAATCTGTTAGTCTTTGAGTGCCACACGACTCTTTTTTTTTTTTTTGCTGGACTAGACTAACATAGCTACCCCTTTGGAAGCAGGGATATGGACTCTTGCTTTTCCTGTCACACTGCATGCAAGGAATTGGGGTGCTGGGGCTTGTGGTTATGATTCCCGATTTTCATTATTTGGAGAAGGACCAAAACTGGCAATAGGAGAACTACCCAGGCTGTTACCCAGCCTTTCAAGGCTTCACTGCAGGGGCATCTGTACTATAGTCAAGTCATAGAGATGTGCCACATCCAAGCCTATCAAAGCAGGAGAGACAGCTCCTCACCCTCCAATAAGCCAACAATGCGATCGGCTATGGAAGAAGCTAATGCGGTCCTAGAATGCATCAGAAGAGCTATTTCTAGTAGAGATCATGAGGTGGTGTACAAGGCACTGGTGAGACCCCCATCTGGAATATTGTGTGCAGTTCTGCTCTCCCATGTTTAAGAAAGATGAATTCAAGCTGGAACAGCTGCTAAGAAGGGCTACAAGGATGATCTGTGGAACAGAAAAACTGCCTCATGAAAGGAGACTCAAGGAGCTTGGCTTGTTTAGCCTAACCAAAAGAAGGCTGAGGGGAGACAGGATTGCTCTCAGTAAATACATCACAGGGATAAATACCAGGGAGGAAGAGTCATTATTCGAGTAGAGCACCAATGTGGACACAAGAATGAATGGATACAAACTGTCCATCAGGAAATTAGGGTTGAAATTAGATGTAGATTTCTAACCATCAGAGGAACAAGGTTCTGGAATGGCCTTCCAACGCGAGGTGTGGGGGCAAAAAATATAACTGCCTTTTAAACTGAGCTTGATAAATTTAGGGAGGGGATGGCGTGATGGGATGGGCTAGTCTGGCAATTGACTAAGTTTTGACTACTGGTAGTGGATATGCCAATGACCTGAAAAAGGAGGTTGGATGCGGTGGATTCTGAGTTGTTAAAGAGTATTCTTTCTTGGGTGACTGGCTGGTGAGACTTGCACATATGCTCAGGGTTAAACTGCTTGCCACATTTGGGGTTGGCAGGGAATTTTCTCCTGGGGTACTTTGGTTGTACAATGGGGTCCTTGATGAGGGCTCCTCAGTGCTACAGTGATGCAAATAATCTTCCTCACGTGAGACTCACTTATTTATAAATATTTTGTCATGTTCATTTAGATGTTCATCTGGTGTTGGAGCACAGTTCATTCTATGCTGTGTTCTGTACTGAGCATACTTTCTACTCTCTGCCACCTCTCTCATTATCAGTCCCAGTAACATGATAGACCGAGAGCTAGCTAACATTTTTGTGTGTGCAAACTGTTAATTTCAAGGAAAAATGGAACCCTTATTGGAACTTTTGTCAAATTTTTTCATTCCCCCCTTTCCCCTTCTCCCTCCAGTCACTTTTGAATTTTTGATTATTTTAAAACTTTTTTTTCAAAATTCCCCCTAACCTTGCAGGGACAAAACTGCCAATATCTTTTGAAGAAAAAAAACAAAAAAAGGAAAAGTCAGGCCATTCTGAAAGCAGGGCGATGAAAATGTCTTGGAGATTTTCATGAAAAGTGATGGGGTGGTTGGAGAAACTCTAAACTGGACCCTTTTAACTTTCCAGTAACTGGGTTCTGAGCTTCTGCTGACTGCTCTTCTGAGCTGTCTAAATGTTTATGTAACTTTAGACCCCTTGTCCCCTCTTGGGGAAGAGTGGAGTGCAATGCAGCAGGGAATGGGATCCAGGAATTTCTTCCTTGTTTTTCTGGCATTTTAGCTATATGGCTTGTATAGTTATCTCCTTCTCTGTAGGGGTGCTGGTAGGGTTCACTTAGTAGAAGGGGGACCTGAAGGAGTTCACAGCAGTGGGACTGGTGATGGGGAGAAACATGCCTGATGGCCCTGGCAGTACATACCCCAGACCTGCTTTTTTCTATAGCTGCACTAGAAGGAGTGATGCTGGCAAAAGACCCAAAGGGGAGCTTCACTGATGGTGTGGAAGGAGAGGCTATGCCACAGAGACAGCTCATTTCCTTGTGCCCCATTAGGCTTCTTGTCCTTCTGTCTAAAGAACAGCCTCATGGCTAATGGTCTCTGCCAACGGGTCAGATGTGATTAAGGTGAAATTCCTAGCTCTGCCAAGGATCCCCTGCTTGATCTTGGGCAAGTCAGTCGCTCTGGGGGTGGCTACACTGCAGCTGGGAGTGAGCCCAGCGCCAGTGGATAGACTGGTGCTTGCTGAGTGGAAGGCGGCCTACTGAAAAGAACGGTGTGGAGGCAGCCTGGCCTCTGCTGCCCACCCCCAGGTGCCTGGCTCAAGTTTGTGCTGGAGCTGCAACATCTACATGGCTGTTTTTTGCATGCTGGTTCAAGCCCCATTAGTGCACATCTGTCTACTTGGGCTGGAAGTCTTGTGCCTGGCTGCAGTGTAGATACACCCCTGTGCCTCTGGGAGATAGGGGTATCACTACCAGTATTGCCTCTCTCTGGCACTGTCAACCTAAGCTTTTCAGGGTGGAGCCACTTTGTAAGGACAGCTGCTGGCCCAGTGGGGCACTGATCCTGGACAGAGCCTCAAGGTGCTGCTGGCAAATACAAGAGGGTGACTTGGACTTTGAAGGCCCCAAGCTGCTGGCCCTTTAAGGAGAGCTTTGGTAGCCATGAGGGACAGCAAATCCTATGCCACTGACCCTGCATCAAATGAGGTTTGTATAAAAGAGGAGCAAATAGTTTTGAACAAGCACAGGCAATAATCCTCTCCCATCAGGCTGGCAGCACCTCCTCCGAGAAACCATGCACTCCTCATTGCTCCGCATCTCTGAAGAGTGTAGTACACATTTGTATCTGTCACATCAGATCCTTCCGCCCCACCACTCCCTCAGCTAGCTCCTGCCTTGAATCCTCTTCTGAGGATGGGTTATCATTTATTCATGACTTTTCTTCTCTGCTTCTTGCTTCCCCCTTCCTCTCCTACCTTTAACTAATTCTCTGCCTTCTACCTGTCAGTGCTGACTGCAGGAATCAACCCAGCAGTTCTTTGCTAGGGCAGGCAGAGGGGAGCATCAAATATTGATGAGAATCAGCAAGCATTGTGCTAGTTCAGAGAAGATGCCGGTATCCCAGATGCACTCCTTACACCACACATTCTGATCTCCCAAGTAAGGCTGCAACTGTCATTCAGGGATGCGGCATTTTCGTTGCTTCTGCAGCAAAAGCTGCACTGTCCTGATCATGTCTGGAGATAGCCTGGACCAGCCTGGACCAGCCTGGCTTTCTTCAGCCTGAGGAAGTCTGAGCATAGCTCCAGTTACTAGTCACAGCCCCCAACTGCATGTACTTACAGATATAGGACAGGCTTAGAAGCTGTGACTAACAGCTTCTGAGATGGGCAACTAATCTGCATGGCTTTAGTATTTGCATGAGCACAAAGAACATATTAGCATAAATACACTATTGGTGCAGGGCAATATGGGTAATGGTATTTGGGGTTAATCTGATCACAAATCTGTCAATATCTGTAATTCTACTGAAGAAAAACATGAAATACTGTCTTTTGTAATATGCTACTCTAGTGCTTGATCAAATTCTGGTTAGGTTAGTTAAAGGGTAAAAGCTACCCTTAACAAAACAAAAGAAACTTGTAAGAGAAGCCACTGCTTGTTTCAGCCTGAAAAAGTTAAGACAGGGATGGAAGTGCATAGCTCAGTCTGGAGCTATGCTTGAGGCATTTGCCTCACTCCCTGGCACTATTGTCAAATGATAGATCTGGCTAGGCTTCTTTTGAGGCCTTTCTTTCTTATTTTAATGGAAGAAGCTGTTTCCAGCTACTTGAGGTTTGAGAGCTGAAATCACTAAGAGAGGAAAATCCTCTCTTAGAGCTGAATCACTGAAGAGGAGCAGCAGCAGATGGAGTGAGTGACTTGCGGGTGGAGCCAAGGGACTCTGAGAGTGGCCAGCGGCAGGCTGGATGGCATGAGTGACCCGTGGACGGAGCTGGCGGACAGCAGGCAGAGTCAAGGGACGGTCTTAGTGGATGAAGTGAGTGACCAGTGGTTGGCGCTGGTGGACAGCTGGTGTGAAAGACACTCCCTACATACCCTGGGGTTTGTTGGGAGCCTGTTTCGCACTGATTCTCCAGATCAGTGCTGGGTTTGCTAGTGAGCTCACATTTGCTGTTATGATGTGTGCGATCATGTTGGGAACCTGTTCTGCACTGATTTTCCAAATCAGTGCTGATATTTGTTATTTGGCCTTTTACATTCTGTTTTTACTACTATTAAAAGTTCTTTAGACTACACTCAGACTCATGCTTGCAAGGGGGGAAGCATTACCCCTTTGAGGTGCCCAGGAGATAGTGCATGATTTCCCAGAAATCTGGGTGAGGGCTTGAGCCAGTTGGTGGTGTTACATTTTATTTGGAAACTTGTAGATAAAGAACCCAGCCCTTGTTCTGCCATCTGACCCTGGCAGAAGGATTACACGTACCCTGTGGCTGGCTGTAACAGCACCAGTTGGCAGTTCTGGAATCCTCTGACCATGAGCTCTGGATCAACAGTGCGGATTAAACTTTTAGCACGCAGACAGTAGGTTTTGCGTGAAGATTTGTTTGCTGTTCTGCTGTGTTTAGGAGTGGCCACTGGTACTAGCCAGAGAGCAGTCCTGTCACACCATCTCAGTCCCTCCCATCTCACTGGCCAGACTCCTGCCTGTGTCTTTTCCATTCCAACTGTGTTGCTGCTGACGCTGGTAAATCTGCTATGGCAGGGTCCAGGGGAATTGTGGCCCTCTGTGTAGTGTGGGAGGGCAATCCAGCAGACCTATCCCCCCGAGCAGAACAGATACCAGCCTAGATACAAAGGACTGGCCATTAAACAAAGCAAGTGAGGAAAGACTTGGTCCTGTACCAGTGATCTCAGGGCCTTCTTGGAACTGCAGCAGGGACAATGTATTTTTCAGATGAAAAAGGGACTTTTTTCCCCACCAAAGTGACAATTTTGCCTTCAGATCAGGCTGCGTGCATGACATGGTGAGGCCCTGTGAACCAAAGGGGTTTGAGAAGCTGGGGAGATATGAAGGGAGCATGGAAAATGAAAGGAAGTGGAATGTAAAAAGAAAGTGAATAGAGGGAAGATGAGAGAAATGGGTGAAGGCCTGGAGGGAGGGAGGGAGGGAGGGAGAGAGAGAGGAGAATGCAAAAGGAAGGCAGGTAAGGACTGTGAAGGCAAGGAGCTGGGAATCTATGGAGATTAAGCCCTAGTCTATGCTTACCTGGATTTTGGTGGCAATTGATGGCAGATACGCAAGGCACAGTCAGGGAAGCTGATGGCAAATGGCTTGCTGTTGGCTTTAAGCTACGTCTTGTGGGGGCAGGACTTCTGGAGTGCAGCAGCGAGTTCATATTCACTACTGAATCACACCCCGAACGTTGGCGATTTTGCTGCAGTCAGTGTAGACATACCCTAAATTAAACAGGGTGAGAAATATCCTGCGAGATGCTAGATATGGGATGTCTCAGTGCCATCTGGCATGTTCCTCAAGAGGGCTCACTTAAATCAGCTGCCCAAGGAAGGTCACCCAGTACAGACCCTCCAGGGCCACATGAGCTTTGTGTTCAGCTTGATCAACATGAGCTGTGTTTCATTGAGGAGGATGGGGGAGGGTGTGGAAACAGGATTCTAGCCATGTATGCCCTCGGTTGACAGAGACTCCTCATTCTGCCAGCTGATCGGAGGAATAGTGTTTGTGGGAAGCTGGTGGCTGATGGGGCTGACAGGTGAGGACAGAGGCAGCTAGCAGGTACTTGCTGTTTTCAGAAAGGCATTAGTGAAAGATTCCATGAGATTTTCTCCAGTTTGAGAGTGGAACTGTTGCATCTGCTGGGTTGGGAGGGGAGTTTTCCATAATGCTTGGATACAATGAAACTTCAGCTTTGATACTATCACCTTTTTCTCAGTCATTGTTACCCCTGCTCTGCCTTTCCTGAGTGTAACCTGTCGTCTCTGACTACAGCGGGTGAGAGCTGGAAAAACAGTGGTGAAACAAAAGGAATCAAGAAATACTGCTCCTAAACAGTCAATGGGTAACGCTTCTCTTGTATAGATTTCCATGCACGTTTTTGAATAAGACTATTTGACTGGCCTGAAGGCCCTAGACAGTGAATTTCCATGTTGTGTTCGCATATGTTAGTAAAAAAAACCAAAAAAAACAAAAAACAAAAAAAAACTTATACACATCACAAGTATTTGCACCTAATTGTTGTGGGCTTATCCAACCTAGGAAGAGAAAACAGTGCTGGGAGCACTGTTCCCTCTGAGCTGTACGTGTGTGCGCACGCACACAGGTCATGAAACCTGCGTACACAACAAAATAAAGTGCTCACAAAAAAATTCAATAGTTCTAATATTGGTGCTCACAAAGGAATGTTTTTGTGCACACAAAGAAATTGTTTGCACACACAGTCTACAAGTAATTAGAGGGAACACTGGCTCGGAGGCTCTTCTAACCAATCCCAGCTCAAATAGTGACTGTCATCTATTGAGTGATGATGATGATTTTGTGTTACCTAGTCTGAGAAGCCCCAGTTATACAGTGGCATAGATGGTTCCTGTACAACAAAGTTTACATCTAAGCAATCCACGGTGCAAACCATCTGCAGAAAAATGCACTGGAAAATTATCAACAGAGCAGAGTATATTTGAAGGAAGTGGGATCCACTGATGGGGATTCTGTGAGCGAAAAATGGAGACTGAATGTATTTTATTCAAGATAGATTATTGTGTTAGCATGTCAACTGTAGCATCAGCCTACTTGTTGCACACCTTTAACTGGCAGTAGTAGGGTATTCTTTCTGTAAGAAGAGTTTCTGGCTTCCTTAAAAGCATGTGCCAACAGCCTGCCTTTTATTGAAGCCTGGCACTTTAAGGGAGAGGAATTTTGGGAGATGTAGTTTCCCAGGAGGAATGGTGGTAAATGAGAAAAATAGTTTCTAAACATGTGACCAAGAAAGAGCCTATGTGACTGACTGGCTACCTATATTAACCCTGATGTTTAGCATGGGGAGTGAGTTGAGGTGTTGGAAAAGACTCTGGGCAGGAATGTTCTGATAAAAGATCTAGTGAAGTTTTCGCTCAGAAAGGGAGCAGGGGAGGAAACAAAACCCAAGGAGTCCTGAGGCACTTAAAGACTAACAGATTTATTTTTCACATGAGCTTTCATGGGAGAAAATCTCACTTCATTAAGTGCTTCAAAGATGGGAGAACTTACAGAATGGAATGGAAAATAAATGCAGTGGGAAAAGCCAGCCTGGAGGTGGGGGGAAGCAAGGAGCGAAGGTGGTAGTGTAGTGGTAGGGGTTAGAGGTCTAGTGATGTTGCTAGCTGTTGTCTGGGATCTGTGGCTGGGGACTTCCATGGATGGAGGACGCACTCCGCTTTTCACACCTGCTGTGTCAGGGTAAGGGACATGCACTTGGTGAGATATTGCTTGAATCTGTGGAGAGTGGTTAGGGAAGCCCATGTGGAGCAAAAGCCTCTGGAGTTACATCCCTGTGTCAGTGGGGTAACTGGAAGGCTGCAGCCTGGTGATGGCAGAGGGATGGTGCACCTGAAGGAGGGCAGCCCTGTTCTGTGAAACCTGAGAGCCTGGCAGATGGCTGTCTGACTTAGACTCTGCTTATCCCTAGAAGAGGGAAAACCCTGCAGAACTGGTGGGGTAAACCCAGAGCCGTAATGCTCTGTTTTACCTCCCCTTGCAATTAGCAGCACTTGGGGCCCAACTCACCCATCCCCTGGCAAGAACTGCATACCACCAATAGGCAGAGAGGAAACGGAGGCTCAGAGTTGTGATTTGATGCTGTAGACTAGAGGGCTCTGTCACAGCTTGTACCATGGTTTTTGGGTTTTTTGTTTGTTTTTTTTTTTAATCTGTGGTAGTGAGAGTGCTAACTGTAGGACCTCTGTCAAACCTGCACCCTGCTGCTTCAAGGGCACCTCGTGTTATATTAGCTCCACCAATGCCTGCTGGAGCTCAGCATGCTGGAGTGGTGGCTGCCCCAGAGTGCTGCCTTGCCAAGATCTGGCAGCACAAATCATTCCTATGCCTGGCATGGGTGTTCAGTCTTGGCAGCTGCAGGCCAGGTTCCTGTGGTTGTGAGCTTCTTCACGGCAATGCCCAGTCTCTGACTGTGTCTGGATGGGAAAGGGGAGTCACCCTAAGAAGGGGGACTCATTGTATGAAGTGACTGAAAGAAAAACATCCCACCATTAGTGCTCCCACATTCAGGCGCTGCTTGGTGTGACACAGCTGAAGCCCTTTCTGCTCATACCAACCCAATCTGTAGCCAGTGTGTTGAGAGACCATTGCTATGTAACATTAAGAGTCACTCCTCTGATCACTGCACTAGTCTGAGGCTGCCCTCTGGCTGCATAGCTAGTCAGAATCCGGTTCACCAAAGCTCTTATCCAGCCTGCAGAGCCACTGCATGCACTTGCAAGCTGGGGCCCTGCTTGGGCCCATTTAAATCTCCCACCTTGTACAGCCCAGGCACCTGTGTAGGCAGCTCCTGGCTGGAAATGTAAAACACCCCTGCAGGCTGCCCAGCTGTGAGTCAGGGGAGCTGCAGAACTGCAGCCAGTAGCCAAGGGTGGTGAGGAATCCACAGGGGAAGAGACAGCAGAGGCCCTAGATGAGGACTGGGGGGAAAGGCAGCACCCCCACCCTTCCCATTGTGCTCACCTGGCTGATCCTAGGTCCAATCCTAAATCTGTATGCAAGGTTTTATATCCAGCCACCCCCCCCCCGCAACCTTGCAGCTCCTCCTTCAGTTGCCAGTCACCTGATTGGGTGGCCCACAGTGACAAAAAAAGCAGGGGTAGCTGTCAATCACCAGCTAATTGGTGGAGTGTGGGGACTGGCCTTTGGGGCTTCTAGAGTCCAAGGCGGGACTAGTGGGTAAGCTGAGCCCCCTTGAGTGACCGTCTCTGATTGGCTGGCAAACACAAGCAGAGCTGAGCTGGGATTGGCTGGAGTGCGTCCTTTGCTCCCTGCTCTGCCAGCTGCAGCTAATGCACCCTGGGCAGATAAAAATAGCATTGGCATCCAAGCTCCAGTCCGCAACGGTGGCACCGCGGATGCGAACACTCGTGGATCTGAAGCTCAGGGATCTGCAGGACTCTGTGCCAGCAGGAGAAGCCACCTATGGCAGATCAGGGGAGCCAAAAGAGCAGCTGTGAGGATGGGAGTGGCTAGCAAAAATCAAGGGGCAGGGAGTCCCCACCCTTAACTTTGCCCAGGGTCCCAAAAACTCTAAGACCATCCTTGGAGAGCTGCGAGGCATGAGATGCTTGGCAGAGGGAGGAACCAGACACTCTGAATGCCCAGCAGCATGAGGTGTTTGGGGGGAGGGGGACATTGAGGTGCTATAGGGTGCTCCCCCAGTCCCTCCCACTCCTGCCATGTTCCCCCTGCCTTGCTATGCCACGCTTCTCTCACTGCCACCCACCCTTTCCCTCTCTTGCCACCCTTGCCCTGCTCTCTGCCCTCCTCTACCCTGCCACACTCCCCTGCCAGCTACACACCCACTCTCCTTTCTTGCCACCCCTGCCATGTGCCTCCTCTTCTCCTTTGCTGCCCCATGTGGCCACCCTTGACCTCCCTTCTCTTGCCACCCCCCCCCAACCCTGCTTCCTGCACTCTCCCCTACCATCCTGCATGACCATTCCTGCCCTATCACCTCTTCTCTTCTTTGCCAGCCTAGCTTTTACAGAACTTCTACAGATTTACTGAACCAAACTGAATTTGTAAGCTGGTGCTTATTTTTGACTGTTTAAATTTTATTAAAAATAAGATGAATTTCTATGCCTTAGCTAGCCAAAATTTGCTCACCAGCCCCCGAATCAGAAAAGAATTGCAATCTGGCCCTTCATCCAAAAAGGTTGCACACTACTGTCATAGTTTCTCATAGGGCCGGCTCAAGGAGTTGTGGCGCCTCAAGCCAAATTTTGAGTTGGCGCCTCCCCATCTCATTCATGGAGGTTGAAAATGGTTTTCCAAAGTGCATAAATCTCCAGCATCTGCCTTCAGAGGGATTTAAAGTGCACTCTGCCTACATGACTTAAGCTTCAGGTTGACTAACAGTGCCTGAGCTGCTAGGAAGAAGTTGAAGAGGCAGGAGCCAGCCTGATCTTCAAGGGGGCTAGGTGCCCCTAAGAACTGTCACCTGAAGCCATGTCTATCTCTTGCCTCATAGTAGGGTCAGCCCTGGTTGCCCACCATATAGAGTGGTGCTTGCCTGATCCCATGATAGAGGCTTTCTGCACAGCAGTGGCAGTATCAAAGGCTCCCTCATGAGAACTGCCTCCCACTCCCTGTCATATGGACTCTTCCTTGTTTCACTCTTCTGACATCCTGTGGTGTTCTTATGGCAGCAGATTTGCAAAACACATTCCACTCCGCACCTGCTCCCAAGGCATTTCCTTAGTTCCTGGTGTGGTTGGCACTTCTGTGGTGCACACTAGTCATCACAGCTGCAGATCTTGTATGTGTTGGCTGTGCTCTGCTGAGCAGAAAATGTGCCTCCTAATGGAAGGGAAAACTGTGTGGGCAAGTGTGAATGCTCCAGGGGACTCTAGTACTCTTCCTCTGATGCCCTTCCAGTAGAGCTTTGCCTTCTCATAGCTACGCTGAGGGCCAGCTAGAAATGGCTTACATTTGCGGGTGAGGACTATAGACTGAATGGCTGGGATGTCTTAGTGCAATAATTCGGACAGCACTAGTGTGTTGTAAAATCTGGGGATTGCGGGTGTTAAGTACCATACCTCAGCCTCCTGCAGTGGAGGAGCCCAGCATCTTGTGCTAGGGTAAGGGCATAAGTGGACCAATTGTACAAACAAGCAGAGGTTGAACCAAACCTTAGGCTGCCAGAGGAATGGAATGGAAGGGAGGAGAAATGGTATATTGCTGCTGTGTAACATGTCAGGCTGTCTTCATCTGGAGCCCCAAGCTCCCTTCTGGTCACCCCATCTCAAAGGGTGCAGCACATCTGGGTGGGAGGGTAGAAGGGGAGCCCTCAGGCACCAGTGACTTAGACTGTATGCTTCTTGAAGTAGCAATCATCCTTTTTGCTCTGTGCTTTCTGCAGTGTGAAGTGCTGTGGGGTCTTGGCCCATGACTGGGGTTGGTACTACCACAGAACCTGGAGAAACCCACCTGAAAGGACACTGAGAAGTTTGAGATGGTTTCTGATGGAAACAAATAAGGGGGGACGTAATAAATGTGCACAAAACAGCAAATGTGCTTGATGAGATGGGAACTTGTAGTCTCCCTGCCTTGTAACATAGGAATGGATGCCTTCAGTGGAACGGGAAGGTGGCAAATTCAAAGCAGACTGGAGGAATTTTTGAATTTTTATAATACAGCGTACAAGTATCCTATGGCATGCCATACGGCTGCCACTGGGGCCTAGAGTTCAGTGGGATTCATACCAGATTAGTTATATGGACAAGAAGAATACCCTGAATTATGTAAAAATGTAGTTTTCTAAGTAAACTTTGTAAAGAATGGAGGCCTTCAAAGGGCCAGGCCTAGGCCAGACTCTGACTTGGGGGTAGGAGGAAACTCATGTTAGAGAGACATTACCCAGTTGCTAAGGGAGAGGGACCTGGTGCTGTCACCACAGAAACCTCTTAACTCTGTTGGCCCAGAAACTGCAGAATTAGGCCATGCTGTGCCATGTGGCAAGTCTGAGTCAAGCAAGCCAGCTGCGCTCAGAGTGAAGCAAGTGGCAAGGTGGCTGTATATGGGGATGGCATGGGAGCAGAACCTCTTAGGCATGAGCCAAACAAAAGGGCAGATGGAAGGGAATAACTAATCCCAGTGTGCAGCCAGGTCATCTTTCACAAATTGGTTCTGCTGCCTCCCATCTAGCCTGCACTTTGCTTAATGTCCATGGGGCAGACCTTCAGCTGATGTTAAACAGAAAGATCTCTGCTAGGCTAGTTAAGGAGCTGGCTTGTCAATCTGCTCTAGTCAGAGGAGGGAGGAGTTGATGGTCTCCATAGCATCATAAGGCACTCTCCCTCTACAAAGGCATCTCTGTCATGCAGCGTGTGCAAAACAGATTGCGTTTGAACTACAGCAGTGGAAACTGAAGCCTGAGCAGTGCATTCAGCTGTGGTTCTTCTCACTGCTTTGTTTGTACCTGACTTAGAAAGTATTTTTTTAAGATGTGAATTAGGACTGAAGTCTTAACCTCCTTTTTTGCCTTGTGGACAGGGCAGCAGACTGGGACCTGTGGCACGGGCTGGATTGCTGTGGGCAAGGCACTTCCCTTCTCTCTGCCTCTGTTTCCCTATCTGAAGATTAATAACAATGAGGAGAAAAGCATTCTAATCACTTTGAGATCTTTTGATGCAAAGAGCTACAGAAGGGGTGTGTCATGAAGCTGCCATAGCAGGGGCATTGGGCTCTGGTGCATCTCAATCTCTAGAGTGCTGCACAGATACAAATACGTGGATCTGTATCTGAACTGCATCCGCAAGAAGTGGTCCGCAGATATCCGTGTTGTATCCATGGATGCGGATATAATGCGGATATCTGCAGATCTGCAGGGCTCTGTCAATCTCTCCAGTTCTCTGCCTTTGGCACATAACAGTCCAGTTTCCTGTGGGCCATGGTCCTTTGTTCTCATTTTGGTAGTTTGGGTTTCATGTGGGACGCTCTGTGGTGTTGCTGGATCTCACAAGCCATCAGGTTAGATTAAGGCCAGAGGAAGCCACCAGATGATCTTACTGTCATTCATGACTCTAAACTGGGCTGGATTTACACTTTACGCACTCCTAGGCATAGTGTCTTCAGCACCCTTCCTGCCTACATGGCCTTCATGTTTTCCACGCCCAGGGGCACATGTGTGATGGTAACAGGGGAGCACAGGGCTGGAGCAACCAATTTGGCAAAATCCACATTGGTAAGAGGTTGGGGACGGGAAGGCTGGAGAGGTCAAATATGCTCATATTTAGGCTCTGGTTTCTGGTCTGGAGTGGGGTGGGATCTCGGGGTAGGGAATGAAGAAGAAAAGCAGATTGGGGGTCTTAGGAGAGCAGGGGGCAGAGTTCTGGTGCTTGAATGAGGCCCCCAAATCAGCTGTGGCTCCTGGGGAGGGGCCCTGTTGGCCCATAGGGTAGTCTATCACTTTTTAGGCTCCCCTAGAATGTTAGCGCCCCAGGCATGTGCCTAACTGGGAAGCCAGCCCTGGTTGAAGCTGACAGCCAGCAAGCCTGTGCAGGGCTCTGCGGAACCTCACTTCTGTTTTCATTGACAGCCAGGATCCATTGTGGGGAGCAGAAAAGGATGGGCTAGGCTGTTGAAGGTGAGAACTTACACCTGAGGTGGCTGTCATGGGAAGTGTGATGTGCTTGGCAAAAAAAGATAAATCCGTAGGTTCCCTTTACCAATGACATGGCTTGCTGTGGGGGCTTTTGGAGAGAGTGTATGGGCCAGCCCTCTACCCTATTACAAGCAGAACAAGAGGGTAAGAAGTATTCAGCCACTTTCTTAGCTTGCTTGGCTAAATGGACTTGCAGTTGCTTACCAGGGTAAGCAGAGGGAGTTGGTTAGAAAAATGTTTCTAATTGAAATTAACATCATGTTGCAGTTCTAACAGGAGTCATGGTGCACTCAGCAACATGGAATAAGAACTACTCTGCCGTGTCATAGCCCCTGCAAGCAGTTTAAGGGAGAGTCTCATTTTGCTCAAGCTATAGGGGCTTGTCACTAGTGCAGGGGAGTCTGAATCCTGTTCTCACAATCCACCCAGAAGCTCTCTGTGGTGAGGAGCAGCAGCATGGCAAATGCCAACCTGTTAAGTGGGTATGGATTTGTTACGATCCTTAGCACTTGCCTCAAAGTCTTTTTAAACCATTAATTATCCCACCCCCCAAAGGTATCGCTATTTTGTAACATAGGGACCAATGCAGAGCAATTACTGTGATTCCCCTGAATCACAGAAGCTGTCAGAGAGCTGTGACTTATAACTCAGACATTCCTGCTGCTCACTCACTCGCTCAGACCATTCAATCCCATCGCATCATGCTTGCTAATGATCTCCATGTGGGTGCTATACAGGCAAATGCTTTCCTTTGCTTTCTGGGTTGTGTTCCTACAATGCTCTGAAGTGCTTCTGAACTTCCAAACAGGGCCGGCTCTACTATGAGGCAAGAAACAGACATGACTTCAGGTGACAGTTCTTAGGGGTGCCTAGCCCCACTGAAGATCAGGCTGGCTCTCACTGCTTCAGCTGTTTCCTGGAAGCTCAGGCACTGTTAGTCAACCTGCAGCTTAAGTCATGTAGGCAGAGTGCACTTTAAATCCCTCTGCAGGCAGATGCTGGAGATTTATGCACTCTGGAAAACCGTTTTCAACTTCCATGAATGAGATTTGGGGGGGCGCCAACTCAAAATTTGGCTTTAGGCACCACAACCCCTTGAGCCGGCCCTGCTTCCAAATAGCTATGTTCAGATTCTCATCTCAGCCCCACTGGTATAAAATGGCAGGAATAACTCCACAGTCTTTGAAATCACTGGATTTGTACCAGTGTGATTAAAAATAAAGGACTGCCTTTCTCATTAAATTATAACAGGTAGCAAGGACCTGTTGACTATGGTCAGAGAAGATTGGAGTACTGATCTGGGATGTGATATTACTTAGAGTTGGAGAGAATGTTATCTCATAAGGAGATAATGTCCACGCAGGAGCTAATGTGAGATGGGCTTGTATTGCAAATTTTACCACTGATCACATTGAATTGTTCATAATTTAATCAGAGCTGATCTCTCTGGTGAGGTGGTGGAGCTGATGATCCCTTTCCACTCGGACAAACTGGACTGAACCAGTGCAATTCCACTGATTTAGTAGGGAAGGATCTGTTTGTGATTTGCTGTTAATTGTGTCTCTGGAAGAAATCACTGGGAACAGCTTATTAATGATTTTGTCTATTCTGATGGACTTGCTTCCCTTAGTTTTTATGAAGTGTCAAGTGATCTGTCTGGGAACTAAAAGCTGTGGGGAAATATTTTGCAGAGGGCTCCTATATAGTTAATGTGAGGGGGTGTTTTTTCTTTTTTTTAATAGGTCAAGCCTTGACTTATGCAGACCACACCCTTAAGCACTCAAACAGCTCTCCATACTGTGATGAGCAGGGCTGTATACTTTTTAAATGGACTGATTCTGCAAGCCAGGTGCAGAGTGGAGGGGCCTCTGTGACCATTACCGTCAGCAGGTCTTGAAGATGCTTTTCTGTTTGCAGAATCAGGCCCTACATGCACAGCTCTGTGTAAATGTTGTCCTACTTAAGGGCCAGGAGCTGCAGGCAGGATTAGCGCCCGAGAGGCAGTGGAGGTCAGTGAGAGAATCAAAAAAATCTGGAAGAGGGACGTTCAAGCACAGTGGCTGATGAAATTTCCAAATGCTGCCATGTGTGTCTGGGAGGGAAAGAAGTGGCCCTGAGGTAGCTAAGCAATGACAGCCTGTGCTGAGAGCTGGCGGGGAAAGGTTGCTTAGTGGGCTGTGTCACATTGTAAGCGTGTGCGGATCAACCTAGAACTTAGCCTGGAGTTCTGCTTTCTTGACAAAAAATGGTTACGTGTTTCTGAAGGGAGACTTGAAATATCCCAGCTTACACTGAGCATGTGCAGACACCTGCGTCCTTCAGCCTGCCTTCCATGAACTCTACCAAAATGCACAGATGTATGTGGTTGGCTGGGCTAAGGGAAGTCCCTTAAAGTCTGACAGCTGAGATTCAATGCTGGAAGCCAGAGCCTGTTCCCTATGTCTAGATCTGCTTTGGGGAATGCAAGAAGAACGGCAAGTGGAGTGGGGCAATCAAGCTGGGGAAGCGAATGAAGTGAAGCTGGGACATGCACCAATCAGCTTTATAATGGAATAGACATTATCGGAACACAGATCAGAAGAGCAAAATTCAGATCCTTGACTGAGGTAAGTTGGAGGAATTCCAGTGAAATCTGGACTATGCTTCCATGTTTTTTGTAGACTGCCTGATTTTTTAACAAGAGTCAGTTAAACAATTCCATAATGATTACAACATGGATGGAAGTGGTCTCCTCTAATGATTGTTGAAGAGAACCATGAGGTCTCCCGAATACAGTAATACTCAATGCTCTCCTAGACCAAAAAAACCCTAGTGAAACAAAGGGATGGACAAGATTTTGGAAACCTCATCTGCGTATTCCAAAGGGGTAGCTGTGTTGTCTGATGAAGTGCGATTTTCCCCACAAAAGCTAATGCAATAAATAAATCTATTAGTCTTTAAAAGTGCCAAGGGGCTCCTTGCTTGCTTGGATGTGTAAAGTCCTTACAATCTCTATAACAAGTAAACTGCTGTGAACAAAAAATCATAATTTGTTTTACTGAGGACCAGTTTATTTGCATGCACATATTAGTTCTGGAAAAAAAGAGGGTGTTGTGTGTGTATATGTAATAAAATTTAAGTGATATAAGTAAGAGCACATTTTAGCAATATGAAAAGGCAGAGCAATTTTTAGAAATAGATGACACAATTTGTAATGAAGTGAGACAGTACTTTACTGGTATTGCAAAAGTGTGTGTATTGTATCTTTTCTAAAACCTTATTAAAATAGCCAGATTGGTCTGAAATGGGTATGTCAGAAAAGGGGTCAGGGTATGCTAATTTATAGATCCTTCTCCTTTGGGAGGAGTTGCAAATACACTGAGGAGAGACAAATGGTAAAAGGGATACAGATGGATTACAGACAAAATAATCTGAATGGATTCAGGTTGCAAAAGTGCAAACTGATAGATCATGGGAAAATCATTGGAAACATGCCCTCAATGGGAGGGATAAACCTGCCCATCTGCAGTGCTGAAGGAGATCTATGGTCCAACTTTCAGAAGCATTCTGGGGATCAGATTTTTCAAAGTGCTCAGTACCTTCCAGCTCCCTTTGTGACATGTAAGACCAGAAGATCAGAGGAGAGCAGTATCCTAGACGCTGAGTGTCTTTGACAATTCTGGCCTTAGAGGTTGAAGTGAAAAACAAAGTGGGTATGAGTTTATAGTATGATATGGCAGCAATAAAAGTTGGTGAAGTTTTCAATAGCTTATTACCACCTCCTTACCTATTAAGGGCTTGTGATAGTCCCTATTTATGTGGCTCCTATTCAGCAAAGCACTTCAGCATGTGCCTCACACTGCCTTCCATGGGATGTAAACACACGCTTCAAGTTTAGTACTTCTGCCAGCACTTTGTGAGCAGCAGGTCATACTGAAAGGTGAGCTGTGAGGCTGGAGGGTGCTTACTAGCCAAGGGTTAAAGTTAGCCCGAATGCCCTGGAATGACGTTCCAGGCCTCCCCTATTTTAGGGGGCAGCGTTCCAGGGCCCCTAAAAACGGGGGAACGTGCCAGAACACTGCGTTCCAGGGCCCCCTAAAAATAGAAAGAATATGCCAGAATGTTGCATTCCAGCGCATTCCCCTAGGGCCAGCTCAGGGAAAGAGCTGCGGGCTGGAGTGAGCCTGCACCCCCCTCCTTTCTCTGGAGCTTACAGCAGCCCCATCCCTTCCTGCTGGGCCGTCTTGCTGACCAGCCAGTACCACCTGCAGCCTCCCTCCCCTCAGCCTGGCTCCTTGGCCGCCTCGCCGGCATAGGTAAGGGGGTCTGGGGGGGTTGGGGCAGCCAGTAGGGAAAGCACACGGGGGAGTGGAGTAGGAAGAAGGGATTGGGATGGAGTCTGAGAGGAGGACTTGGGGGGCAGTAGCTGGGGAGGGGGGTAGGTGTGTGGGGGACACTAGCTGGGGGGGCAGGTATTTGGGGGGGCAGTAGCTGGGGTGAATGAAGGGGGCCCGGACCTGCGGGAAGGGGGCCCAGAAATTTAGGAGGGTTCCAGGGGCCACCAAATTATACTTTAACCCCTGTTACTAGTGGAGTTTCTCAGGGTGCTGTGGGCAAAACCCTACCTTGTTTCCAGTCTGAGCTTGGTAAGTTTATGAAGGGGATGGACTGATGAGACCGCCATAGTGGCATTTGGCCCATCTGCAAGTGCTAACAGCCAAACAAACAAGGAGTCCTGTGGCACTTTTAAAGACTAACAAATTTATTTTGATGAACTAAACTTACACCGCTACCCTGTTGGAACTTCCTAATAGCAAATATCTTCAACGGCCAAAGATGGGACAGTAGATGGGGAAAGCTGTGGGTTATTACAGAGAATTGTTTCTTGGGGTCTGGCTGGTGGGTCTCACGCATGTGTTCAGGACCTAACTGATCACCATGTTTTGGGGTGGGAAGGAATTTTCCCCTTGGGTCAGATTGGCAGAGACCCTGGGGGTGAGGGGTTTGCCTTCCTCTTCAGCATGGGGTACAGGTCACTTGCAGTTTTAAACAAGTGTAAATGATGTGTTCCTATCACCTTGATGTTTTTAAATCCTCATTTGAACACTTAAGTAACTCAGTCAGGGGTTCTGGGCTTATTACAGAGTGGGTTGATGAGGTTCTGTGGCCTGCATTGTACAGGAGGACTGACTAGGTGATTAGGGTGGTTGCTTCTGGCCTTAAAGTCCTGCAGTCTATTTGGTTGTGGTGTAACTACATCTGGAATATTGTAGTAATGTCTGGGCATCGTGCCATGTGCAGACAGTTTAGAAAGAAGAAAAAAACAAAACAACCACTGAGGGCCAAAAGGGACAGAATGACAAGGAAATATGAAACTGCTAAATATTCAAATTCAGTGTCCTACTGTGCATTTGTCCAACATTTAGTATAATGGGGCCCTGATTTCAACTGGGACCTGTAGACATTACAATACAGTATTATAAATAAAAAACTTACAGCTTGTATGAGATGAATAAATGGTGGGGGATGTAAGTGTGCAAATATTTAAAGGTGTAAATAGAACTGGGCAAATAATGGGAAAAATTGTTTGTGCACATTTTATTAAAAAAATCCATAGGTATTCATAAATATCTGTAGGTTATTTCCCTTACCATTTTAATAGGATGAACAACACACTTGTCAAATAACTAATTTAAAAATATTGCAAAATTGTTATTCTTATTTAAACAAGTCTTGGCTTAAACACAAGGAGGGTAAGGGGCCATTGTAGATGATGAGAGGGAGAAACTGAGGTAGAGGACCAGAAGAATATTTTGAAACTGAGATCTCTTAAGCTGTGGATTTCTCTGCAAAGAAGCAGTTGGACTCTGCATTGAGTAGAACTTTTAATACTAGACAAGACAGGTATTCGACATAACCCAAAAGGAGGGAAATAGAGCATTTCTCCATTGGCCAGGAGCTGAACTGACTGGCTAGCTCTAATTTCTTTGCGTCCATTCATTCATTCTCTGTCTCTGGATACATATAGCCAAATTAACCTGTGGAGTTACCCCAAAGATGAGTTTGGCCCATATACTCAAATGTGCATAAGGTGGTAAATGCAATGTGTGTGTGGATTTCAGCTTAGCCTGCAGTGGATGCATTGCAAAATTATTGCTAGGCTGATGAGCAGGGCAGCCCCAGCACTGCATTAGCAGCAGGTTTGGAATGTGGATGTAAAGTCGGCAGCATGGACTCCTCACTTTAATGTAATGAGCCCCACGTTTATCTTTCTCCAGTAAAAACAAGGGGCTAGTTAGTGTATTAACGCTCCAAACCCCACGCTCCAACTCAGGCTTTCTTTCTTAGCTGCTGGGTCATCAATCACAGTACTGCCCCTCTTCCCCCTTCCCCGGTCCCAGCACAGTGACAGCCTTGCTGTGGCCTAGGCACTGCTGGATCAGTGAGGGGCAGTCCGTGTCCTGTTTGTTGCTGTAATCTGTTTTGAAAAGGCAGCCCTGATGCTGTTTTTTCAAATTAGGCCAGTGAGATGATTCTGGTAAGACAGCAACTGGTCTAATTTACCAAGCAGACATTTCATTGAATTAACAAAAGCATGGGAGAATCAGCGTGGGAGAACAGCAGTGCGTGTGCCGGGGTGGAGTTCGTTAGTGCAGGAATGGAGGGGCATTGGTGACGTCGACTTGAGTTTATCAAATATTCCTGTTAGTGACCATCTGCAATTAAAGGAACTATGTGAGCTGAAAGCAAGCAACAGACTTGGTCCTGCTGTCCCCCTGCTGCTTTAAGCCAACAGAAGACTTGCCTGCATAAAGATGGGGGCTCCAATCCATGCGGAGACAAAACATTATTTTCAATTGTGCCTTTCTTCTTGAGATGGAAGACAGGTCATCTTGTGACTTGAGGACTAGGAGGATCTGGGTTCTGTTTTGTCATCTGACTGCCCATGTGACCTTGGAGGATGTGACACGGGGCCAGGACTCCATGTGCTCAGCATCCAGCCATTCCTTTTCTATTTGTTGGCAGATTTCTCTGTGCCTGAAGCTGATCTCATGTAGGAAGCTGCCAGCCTTTTGTTTCTCTCCACCTTGGTTCTCCTAATGTAGATCTGGCATCCCTGGTCTCTTTTCTTTGTAAGCTGTTGAGGACAGAGGACTCTTCCTTGCTCAGTGCATGTTGAGTTCTCGGCACAGTGGGATCCTGTCCTCCAGTGGGGGCTATTAAACCACTACACCATCTTAATGTCACTAATCAATTTCTAGGACTTCCCTACCGCAACCCACTCACTATCCTTGGCCTTATGCTACCAAGTTCACTTTTAAAACCAGTCATCGCTCCTCTTCTGTGACTTGCAGCCAGCAGCTGTGGCCCAAGTCCTATGGTTTAATGCCCCTTTCTCTCGACCCTTCTCACTCTGCCTTTGTCTCCTTTGCTGTTGCAGCTGGGGGGTGTGGCAAAGCTCCATGGATGGTGCATTTGTCACATTAAATACAGGGGGTGTAAGGAGTAACCACACATGCTCAGATTGCCCAGTTTGGTCCCCCAAGAGGGGTGCGGTAGCATCAGCTCTGCTGAAGAGCTGTGCCTTAGGCAATGCTTAATTTTTATTATTAATGGGAATGGTCCTGCTTTTAGCAGAGGGTTAGACTAGATGATCTCATGAGGTCCCATCCAGCCCTAATATTCTGTGATTGTATCTGCAGGGTTCTTGCCCTCTACTCATGGAATGGGCCTGGTGTGCCTGTATTCAGCACCACCAGTGGGGTGAGGGGCCATCCCCGAACAGCTGGTCACCGTCCTTTTTCCCCTCTCCCTTTTACGGTGAAGGGCCATGCTGGCTCAGGGGTGGTCTCACCAGTGAGTGTGTCTTGGCTGGGGATCAGCAATGACTTTTATAGTGATTTTGTTAATTGATTTAACTTAAATCGATTTAACAGCCTAAGTGTGGACATAGCCTTTGTCTTTCCCTGTATAGACACGCCTCGGCTATGCAGCATTACCTGTGATTGCAGCACTAAACCAGTGACTCCCAGCTTTTTCTCTGCTGTAGCACACCTTGATACTTTCAGATTTTTCAAGGCACACAACCATTAAAAGACTCATGAACATTCAAATTAATTTGTTAATTATGAATATTCATGAACCATGGCACAGTGTTTCGGAAATGCTCCTATGTGGGGTAATAGGGGCAGCAGAGCAGGGGTGGCAAAACACAGGAGGTCAGGAGTCGTGCAGTGGCAGGAGTGTGGGGAGCACAGCAACGTAGGGGTGGCAAAAGAGGACAAGGGGAGCCATGTGGGGAACAGCACAAGGGTGGCAAGAGAGGAAGGGAGAACAAGAGTGGCATTGTGGGGGGGGGCAGGGGGAACCTGGGGAGTGGGAAGGTAGGGCAGGGGAGCATGGCACAGCACCCACTTCTCCCTTCTCCACAGTGGCTCCCTGCCACCCAGGGCAAATCCTCACGCCACTGCTGCTCCCTCCAACCCCAGTGGGTCCTGTCCTCCCCTCCCCCAGCCCCCTGATGCCTGTGGTGGACCCTCTCATCACTGCAGGGGCCAGAACTAGGCCTCCAGCCCCTAGCTACACACCCCCAAGACACAGCCACCCCACCCCCAGCTACACACACCTCCAACCAGCCACCCACCCCACAACCCCAGCTACACACTCTCTGCTACACATCCACTCCCACCCACCTCTGCTATGCACACACACCTACCCCACACAACCCTCAGCAGCCCTCCCCCTCAAAGTCCTTACCTGGGCTGTTTGCAGGCTGCCTGACACAAGCTGCTCTGCCCTGCAGGGGGAGATTCACACACTCCTGGCCTCCTGCAGCTCTCTGCTGGCTGGGCCTAAGGTGGAGCCAACAGAACGCTGCGTTTGGGCTGCTCCTGCTATTTTTACGGGGACCTCTGGAACTGCATGTTCAGTGCCTGGCTTTATTTTTAGGGAGGCCAGAAGGCTGCCTGCTTAAAAATAGGGGGCCCCAGAACTGTGTTCCGGTGCCCTCCACCTTACTTTAACCCCTGCCTTTTTCCAGCCCTGTACAGCCCATGTGGCTGGGCTGAGCGGGGAGGGAACTTTAACTCCAGCTCTCGGGGATGCTCATGGCACACTTTGGGTGTTGCTGCGGCACATCAGTGTGCCCCGGCACACTGGTTGGGAGCCACTGCACTAGATGCACCTAAGCTATCTCCAAGCTACTTGAGCTGTAATCAGACTCTGTGACTGCAGTAGAGAGGCAGACCCTGGGACTGCCAGTTGTTTAGAGCAGGGACTGGTGTCTGCAGAGTAGTACCCTGCACATGTTGGGCAATTGAAGATAGGCAAAGCTGGAAGGAAAGATTCTGGAGGAGAATGTGGTAGACAGAATAGCAGAGGCTGCCAGTCTGCATCTTATGTTGATTTGCCAGGCAAACAGCAGAACAGAGTTGCTCTTGTCCTTAAACAAAACCCATACAGATGAGAACACACAAGGAGCAGATGTGGACAGGAACAAGAAGCTCTGGTGAGATAGTTCTTTTCTGATCTGAACTGTGCTGCTAGTTCACACTTAGCGAAGCACTAGCCTGTCTCTCTGTTAATAGCCGGGTGTTTGTTACAGAAAAGAAGTAAGGGGATGGCTCTGTGTTTAATGCACAGGTCTGAATACTGGATGATCTTGACTTTCTTCCTGGATTCACTCTAGTTTTGCTGAGTGACCCTGGACAAGTCCTTGTCTTTGTGTCCACATACTCATATCTAAAATGTGGATCATGCAACTTGCTAACCTTACGGGGGTGTTACAAGATCAAATGCATTCGGAGCTGCAAAGCAATGCATGATCTGTGGACGGGAAGTCCTGCGTGAATGCAAACATTGCCCTTATGTGATTGAAACAGGGCGAGCGTTTGCCCCATTCTTACCCTCTGACACTTAGAGGTTTTTGTGACTGGGTGCAATGGTGGCAGCAGGGGAAGTTATTCTGCTAGGTAAGAAAGAGAGGCTTGTTACTTGCTGTTACAAGACAGGCTGCATGGGAGGTTGATGGGATTTGATTCATGGTTACCAAATGGAAATGCAAAGCGGGTGTAAAATGCTACTGCTGGTATAAATGGCAGCACAAGAGGCAGAGAACAGGGAATTGAGCCCAAAGATTTGGAGCCTCATTTTGAGCCAAAAGATTTGGAGCCTATTATTCAGATCCTTTGGCCTTTTGGCTTAGATCAAGCATAGAAACCACTAAATATCTGATGTAGAATTGTCGAGGATGGGTGGGGAGGGGATGGTCTTGGTGGTGGAACCAGATTTCTCATCTTTAGGATAGCTCTGTGGGGACCCTGAGAAACAAATGGGAAGGCGATTGGTGAACATCAGTGGTCTAACATAGTACAAGTGGAGGCAACAGGTTGTCTGAGTGAGGCAGTTAATATTCATGTTCCTGTAGGATTATGAAATTTGTGTGCAAGTGGTTCTGTGCTGCATTATGGCATAGCTAGTCACAGGATGAATGTGGTGCAGACATTAGCATTGTAGCTATCCACCCTTAAGGCAGATATGGCTTGTATCTACCCCCCTCCAATAAAGAGAGTCTGCATTTATGAAGGTAGCTCTTTAAAAGCAAGGAACTCTGTGTTTAGCTCTAGGTAATCAACAATGATCTAATTCCCTTTGGGAATACCCTGATGCAGCAATACGCTTGTTTGATATGGACACCACACTCATCTTCCTTTCCCCTAAGCTACTGTTATTTGTTGTTGTGATTCCTTTTCTATTTAATTTAGCACCAGCCCATATTCATTGTTAATCCTGAACATTGATGGGACTGCTTGTGCAAATATGGGTTACTCACAGGAAGTAACAGGATTGGGTCTGTTGCTTGGTGGCATTCTGAGACAGGGCTATGTCTTCCATTAGGATGCTAGAGCGCTAGGCACTATATGTAATACATTTTATAAATATGAATGAGTTGGCTTTATAACATTCATTAGCTGTATAAATATCAGCATTACTGTTGAGGAACCAGAGAAGTTGCCCAGGCTTACACAGGAAGTTTCTATAGCACTGGGGATTGATTGCAGTTGTCCTGTCACTGATTCAAACTCTAGTCACAGGAGTCGCTTTCCATAATAGCAAAAATGGACTTAGTTTGTAAAGACAAGTTGGGTTTCTTAAGGTAGCCTGATTGTTACGGTTTGTAGGGCCAAATTCTGATCTTGGCTTCAAAATGGAGATCAAAATACGATCTGTTGTGGCATGTTTATTATGACTTCCTTCCAAATTTGCTTTTAGCATTGCACCTCTGGCAAGACATCAGACCAGCTGGACCACTGAACTGTTCTGTCAGAGCATCTCTTATGGCCAGAACTGCTTGTGGTTAACAGAGGCAGGGCTGACCTTCTTTGACCTGAAAATGGAGGGAAAACCAAATTTATATTAGTTGCAAAATGAGATCCTACTATATATTTTCTTGTCATCAGTTTGGGCTTGACACAAAGCTTGCCAGTGGAAGAACTCATATGGACTTCAGCAGACTCTAGATCAAGCCCCTGGCCCCAGTTAAAAAATCCAACTCTATTCAGCAAAGCACTTTGAACAGGCACCAAACTCCCGTTAACTTCAGTGGGTCTCATACACTTGATCAACATGCTTTGCTGAATCAAGCCCCATGTCTTTCTGACTTCTTGTAAATATTACCACAGCACTGTGGCCCAAGGTAGTACCACCACTTAAGTATATAGCAGCTTAGGTGTGCTTTAATTAATGAGCAAAGACCTGGTCCCAGCCCCAAGAGCTTGGGATGAGTCTCAGTGGAGATAAAAAGTGAGGGAAAGTGGGTGGATGGGAGAAAGGAACAGGCTGTCTGATGATAAAATGCACAGTGTGTTAGATCCTAGTTTGCAGAGTTTGTGTATTTTGTAGAGTGCGAAGGAGCAAGAATTCTGCTTGTTTTGTTTTTCCCCTGCAACGATGGTAGTCAGCGCTGACAATGCTGACAGTTGGCAAAACCTAGCATCAACTTGCAAACCGTGCAGATTTGGTACGGACGTCATGGAAGGAGAATAAATATAGAACATCAAGCTGTCTTTAATTTACAGAGTCACTTTTCACCATAACGTCACATGATGCCTCGGCATCAATTAAAGTAAACGTGCCTCTGCACCAAGTGCTTTTGCACATTTGCCAGGAGTACAGTAGTTTAATACAGGCCCTATCCTTCAGCAAGAAGTTTACATCTGCCTCAGTTCCCTTCTTCCTCACCTCCCTAAAACACATTGATATTGTGTCATCATCCTAATTGCTTCCAGAAATCCGGTAAAAGCTCAGTGGAATGTAATATATGACAGTGCAAGTCTCCAGGTTTTTAACAGTCCATAGTTGCTGTGAATAACTGCTTCTGTTTATATTGCCTTTTACATTCTGAAAGACCTGTTCATTTGCTCTTGGAATGCAGCCTCCTCTGGTGTGGAATGCAGCAGCAGCCGAACAACCCCCAGTAATGCGACAACCCAGTTCATGACAGGAGTTTTTAAAAGACTAATACTGTATAGTCAGATGAAATAAAAGGGAGAAATGGCACTGCCCCACTTGGAATAGAGGCAGGACATTCTTTCTTTTGTAAAAAGTGCATGACTACTTGTTGTAAGATCAGCCTTGCACAGCTGAGGAGGTGGGGTGGGAAACAAAGGGGACCGTACGTGTTTGTTGCAGCTAGATTTTGGAGCGGAGTCGGTACCAGTCCAAACTCTTATCATAAGTTAGAGCAGCCTGAAGGCTGCTTCAGTTTCTACCTGGTTTCTAGTGGCTCCAAGGGGGCTGTTCCACCAGCTGGGAATAGCTAGCCACACCTCCTATCCCAGGGGTAGGTGATAACATACTGCTGCTACTTTGGCTCCATGCCACAGGGATATTTCCCTTATGTGAACAGAATCTCCAAGTACCCTCCTGAGATGGCTTTTTTGCAGCCAAACACCAATAGGAACAGAGTGCAGAGACTGGGCTTTGGAGTTGCTTTTCCCCTCTGCCGCTAGCTTAGTCTGTGGCCATTAATCAGATCTCTTAAATCTCTTTGCCTCAGTTTCCCTATCTATAAAATGAAGACAGTGATGCTAGCCACCTTTTACAAAGTGCTTTGAGAATGATGGCTTGGGCACATCTATAGATGTGCAAAGTAGCACTTTTCCTGGACAAAAATAAATAAAATCAGCTTGATGCCTTCCCCACCTACACTGGTTTCAAGGACAGTGAGATATACTGCAAGGTTAAGGTATGTATAAGATGAACACTTGGGTGAAGATTTGCTGCTATCAGAACAAACAAGCCAAGGTATCGATCTCTGTGTGTAATTTTTGTTCAGCAATGCTGTCAGTCTCTCCTTAAAGAAGAGGTTGTCCATCTGTCTTTAAATTGCTGGAATTAAAACAATGCAACATGAGGTAGTTTTGCCTTCCAGAATTTTAACAAAGCATCATCCATCCTGCCAAAGGCTCTTTCTTGATCCAAAAGTCTTTGTTCAAGTAAAAAAAAAAATTTTGCCACAGATGCATTATATCAAATCAAAAGATAGCATCCTAAATGCATCTATAGTGTACATTGACTGATGCAATCAAAGGACACGGTAAGTTGGCTTAGTAAGGCAAGCTGTGTAAGTGCAAAGTAGCAGAGTTCTAAAGCAACAATCAGATTGTCGACCAAGGTCTGTGCTTCGGTATCTATTGTTGGACATATTTGCCCTGGTTAAAATGAAGGCAATGCAACAGAAGTTCCATTTTGCAACAGAAGTGGCCATTTCTGCAGCTCAGAGAGAACGACAAAACATGTGAGAGCTCCAGTTTAGACTTTAGGAAGGAGCCCCCTTTTCTTGCCCTGTAGCTGCATCTGTCTGCACCAGAATGTGGCCAGAGGTCTCCATTTTTCTCTTCCAGAATTGGTGTGATGTGACTGTTGGTCCTGCTGAAAGGCTCTGGGCACACACAGCTGAGCAGATCTTCCCCTTGCTGGCCGATCAGTCTGCCTAGCTACGGGCATTCTCTGTAGCAATGAGAGCAGAGCTCACGTTTCTTCCGTTCAGCCTGGTCATTAGAACCCTGGGCTGATGAATCCATTGTGCTTATAGTGCCTCTTGAGTGTGGCCTCTCCAGCAAGATCAAAGTCTGGGACAAAATGCTCACAGGAGAGCTCCCACTGTCATCAGTGGGACTTTATGAATAAGGCCAGTGTGATCTGGCCTTACCTGTCTTACTGTATCTGGTCAATAAGCAGACCTTGGAAGTCAATGGCAAATGAGCTGGTGTTAGAATGGGGCCATGCGACCATCCTGAGATCTAAACTCTGAAGAATTCCTTGGGGTTCACTGGAGCATGGTTAAATCTCCCAGACTGGCCTGTGCCGTGGCTGGGAGGTGATTTTTTTTTTTTCTTTCCCCTCAGGAACAGTGTCCAAAAGGGATTAGATCCTTTGCTGCTCTTATCTGTGCTGCTGAGAGGGGCTCTTTTGTTGGCATGGTGGAGGTACTTCAGTTGTCAACATTATTGGTCCTCCTCATTGCTTCCTGACTTGCTATAAGGAGGACAGCAGCAGTTACATAGGAGTGGATCCTGGTGTCGTCTCATAGCCCAGGTATCTGTTCTGTGCCCTCATCAGGGGCTAGGTGGGGGCTCTTGGGTTTCTTACTGTTCATATTTGTTTTTTTAGGATAAGATCTGTTTCGTTAGTAAGCCTTTTGCATTTTTGTTTTACTACTATTAAAAGTTCTTTTTACTACACTCAAGACTTGTGCTTGCGAGTGGGGAAGCCTTACCGCTTTGGGGTGCCCAGGGAACAGTGCAGGATTCCCCAGAAATCTGGATGGGGGCTTTAGCTGGCTGGTGGTGTTACATTATTGGGAAACCCCTAGATATAGAACCTGGCCCATTGTTCATGGTTATGTTTATTCTGAGTTCATTGTTTTGTTTATTCTGAGTAGTATTTTGATGTGGGATGGTAACTCTGAGCAGTCTTCACTGTGAGTCCTGTACAGACTGGATCCTGGCTCTCCAGCTCCTTTCTCCAGGGGTTTATCTCTGCTAGGCACCGGAGAGGGACTATTGAGTGAATTCTAGCCCACCCGAAGGTTACACAGGCACCTGCTAACCATCCGTAAAGGACACCTGCAAGTAGCCAAAACACATCTTATGTTTAGGTCTCTGAAAATAAACCCATGTTGTCTTAATCCAGCTTGATTAAAAACCTCACGGGGATGATTTATTTGGGGTTGGCCCTACTTTGAGTGGGGGGTTAGACTAGATGACCATTGAGGTGCCCTCTAACTCTAATGTTCTATGATTCTAACCTTTTTCGGGTTGTATCCGAGGCCTTTTTCTTCCTGAATATGACTGCTTGTCCATACTTATCATTAAACCCACACAAGGGCAGAGTCCTCTGGGGGTGCCCTATGACCAGTTTGGAACATCTGAAATGCTGTAGGAGTTCCAGAAAGTGCTTCTGATTTAATGCTGATCTGCAACTATATGGATTTCATGATCTGAAGGAGAACTTACGGTCTTTTTAATGACCAGGCCCAAGACATTTACTAGGGATTCTTGGGTTTATGGCAGTTTTTCTGGTGCACCATCTTTGAATCTCTCTGCCAGCATTACCCTCGTGTTTGTACATCCCAACTACAGTGGTGCATGTGACATGAGTATCATGTTGTGATGCAATTTTGCATCACTACCGCAACTTTTTTGTCTTAAATTGTCTTGCTGGACCAGCCATGATAATGAGGCAGTCCCATCCACTTGGGATGCTGTTATCCCTGTACCCCTGGAAATTTCTAGAGAACTACAACTGCAGAAGATGCATCTTTTACCTTCAGCCCCCTTTATGCCCTTTTGAACTTGTAAAAGGGTCTGAAATGGCCTGTATAATACTGTAGTGGTATATGTCTGTATGGGCACAGCTGTAGAGTAGAGATGATGTTTTAGGCTGTTTTATGCAATCAAATAGTATATTAAATTAGATGTTTCTGCTGTACTCTGTTTGTTTCAGGGAACAGGCAGTGAATTTTTGTATTTACTGTTCCCAGGAAGCACTGATTCTGATGAGAAGAGATACAAATCTTTAAAAATATAGTAACATCAGGAAAGAAAATAGGGAAAAAGTGAATTGATGCTCTGTTTCAGCAAAGATTGTATTTATTTTTACACCTGTAACTAGGCATTTTGCTGGATTAGAGCCTTTATGCTGGTGGAAAGAGCTAACCCGTGACAGCCCTGAGGCATGAGGCAGCTGTTGGGGCCAAATCTAACACGCATGAACATCAGTTGCCAAATCCCCATTGATCTCTGCCTCGCGGCTGAGTCCACGTTCCACGGAACAGATATAGTAGTGGAAGCTGGAGGGGCAAGAGTGAGGTTTCTACATCCTCTCGGCTTGAGGGGAAAGGACAGCTTCTAGGAATCAGGGCCAGGGGACTGACTGCCATTTCTTCGGCTTGCTCTGCCTCTACCTCTCTTTAGTGGGCGCCAAGATGAGTTGTTTCTTGGGAGCTGTGAGGTTGGGATTGTGGACGCCTGCCTTCCAAGAGGCGGGTGAGTCCAGCAAATGATGTTGCTGAGGCCACTGAGGTTCTGCTAAGAGAAGAGGGCAAGAGGAGTTGGAATTCTGCCAGTCTAAAGCTCTTGTGTCAGGAGTTCACACCCTGAGCCTGGTGGAACTAAAGTTTTCCTCTCTCTGCCATAGAAGTCAGTGTAAGGACTCCACTTGAACTGAGTGAGTGTTGGATCGGGGCTTTGGTCTGGGCTCAGTTCTCTCTCTTCCCTCCTTCAGTGCAGCGGCAAGATACCAGAGCACACCCTGGCTTCTGTCCCTTAACCCCTGGCGAGCAGTGAGACAAAATTCTCTTTCTCTTTCCAGGATATTAGGGACAGCCTGGAAAGTCACTCCCTCCCCAGTGTAATTCTCTGCATCCTGTCTGCTTGCTCTAAAGCAGTGGTTCCCAACCTGTGGTCTGGGGACCCCTGGGGGTCCGCGGAGTTATTGCAAGGAGTCCGTGAATATATCCGGCCCCAGTCACTACCAGCCAGTGGCAGGTGGCCTGGGCCCAATCTGGCCCCAGCAGCTGCCAGCCAAATCCATGTTGGAGAGTGCTCTAAATGAATTGTATTTCCCTGGTTTGGGAAACCGCACCCTGGATGTGTCCTGACCCCTTTGGAGCAGGTGGGGGCCATGAACTCCACTGCCCTTCTGCAGCACCTCTACCTGCAGTCAATCCCTGATAACTGTTATCATTTGGGGGCCCACAAAATTTTTTTATGTTAAAAAGGGGTCCTCAACCTCGAAAAGGTTGGGAACCGTTCCTCTAAACCTTGGGATAATTGCATGCTGTTCTCATAGCTCTAAATCAAATCACTGCATCCATGAAATGAAGGTTTCTGAATGCAAACAGCTCCCTGCCTCATAAATCATGGCCTGCTCATCTAAGGGAGGTCACCAGAGGTCAAACTCTGCCTTCTGCCAGCCATTCTCAGTAGCCCTGCTGTATTAACATGGCCCGTTGGGGTTTGATGACTTCATAAAAAGCTCTTTTGCCCTCTCTTTAAGCATCGAAGGCACAACTAGAGGATAAAGGATCACAGGAGTTTAATGTGTCCATTTCAGTTATTACCCCTTGTCTGAATTGCGTGTGTTGACTGGGTGATGGAAATATTATCTGTTGGGGTAGGGAGCTATTGGTTTGTTCTTTTTGTGGGGTATTTTTTGTTTGTTTGTTTTTTAAGGTAGGAAGAAATCAGATTCTAAACATCCAGCTGCCTCCTTCTGGCATCTTATAGCAGCTTCCCAATCAACTGTGGGAAAGGCCAGATCCCTCAGACTCTGTTTTGTTCTCTGAAAAATCATCTCTAAAACCATAGCTAATTAATGATATCAGTATTCCCTGGGAGCGGTGTGTGGCTGTCTGGACAGATCAGCACAGCGTATTCTGTGCCTGCTCTGATGTGCGGTTCAGGGGATGATCTTCCTGCTGCTTTGGCGGTGACCACATAGTTTAATTTGTATGAGTGCTTGCCAGGGCTCTAGACTTTGCAGTTCATAGCCCCTGGGCTTGCCACATCAATTATGAAAGTTTAAAAAAAAATTGCTTGAGCCCAAGCACCTTTTTCATTACAAATTAGGTGCTGGGTGAACCTGTTATCTCTGTAGTAGCTGTGAGTTCCCCATGGAAATAAATGTGCTACTGTTGTTTGTATTAATCTCATTAGCTGGTTTACATCTCTTCCTCCTCAACTCCAGCTAGGAAGGGTTTCTTGTATTTGGAGTCTGAATAAGTGGTTGGAAAACAGATTTGCTACCATAATGTGTTTTTTCTAGTGTGGTTAAACACAACTGGTAGCCGCTTGAGTGGAGTGGGAAGTTTGTTGTGCACTCCATCCCCCTGCTTGTAAGCTAAACTCCCAACCAGCTTTCCAGAATAAACTGCTTCTAAGGCGGCTGCAGAGAAAGAAACTCTTTTGGAGGGAACCTAAGTAGGTTAGGGTGAACAAGTTCAGATTAAAAATAAGAAAACCCATCCTGGAATCCAACAGCACAGCTTGACAGAGTTGAGCTTGCTCACCTTCTCTTGCTGTTCCTGAACTTACTGGTTCCAGCCAGAGGCAGGCAGTGGATATTGAAAAAACAACAAGGAGTTGTGTGGCACTTTAAGACTAACAGATTTATTTTTTGCATGAGCTTTCATGGGAGCAGATCCCACTTCCTCAGATGCTTTGAAGATGGGTGAACTTACAGAAAGGAATGAAACTAAATGCAAGGGGGTGTAAAACACAGGATCAGGTCATAAAGTAACAGCAAATCAGAGCAGTTTACAGGCTCAAACCATGGGAAGCCTGAAGTCAAATTACCCTTTGTAATGGGAAAAGAATCCATAGTCTCGATTGAGTCCTGCTTTCACAGAATTTAGCTTGCATATTAATTCGAGTTCAGCTGTCTCTTCTTTTCCCATTACAAAGGGTAATTTGACTTCAGGCTTCCCATGGTTTGAGCCTGTAAACTGCTCTGATTTGCTGTTACTTTATGACCTGATCCTATGTTTTACACCCCCTTGCATTTGGTTTCATTCCCTTCTGTAAGTTCACCCATCTTCGAAGCATCTGAGGAAGTGGGATCTTCTCCCACGAAAGCGCATGCAAAAAATAAACCTGTTAGTCTTAAAGTGCCACACAACTCCTTGTTGTTTCTTCACTGGACTAGACTAACATGACTATCCCTTTTAAAAGTGGATATTGAGACTAATTAAAAGACTGTTCTTGTGGCATTTCCTTATGAGTTTGCAGTTTAAAAGCATGTGGATAGTTCAGGTGAGATTCTGATCAGCATCTGAACTCTCAGGTGTTTATCCAGAATTGAGCTCTCAATCTTTTGAGAGACCTCCCATCCCCATCAATAGTTTATAAGTTGCTGAGCTCCAAAGAGGTGGGAAAGTCACTGGAATTTTCATGTCAGATTGGACAAATAGTTCATAAATTCAACAGTCTGCCTATGCCTCTAGTCAAATCCTGTTGGCCCTTTTGGATGACCCTTTTCCATTTCTGCTTTACCCTTTCAAAAATGGGATGACTGGGGTTTAACACAGTATTTGGGGTGAAGACACACCACTGATTTCAATGGCATCATATTTTCAGTATTGTTTTCTTCCTCTCTCTATACAGCCCAGCCTTGTTGTTTGACACGGCTACCCGCTGAGCAGATGTTTTTTTTTCACCTGTTGACAGTGATGCCCAGCTCTTTCCTGCGTGACTACAGTTAATTGTGAGTATGAGTAACTCAGGTAGTTCCTTTCAGTGTGCACTACTTTACAATTGTCTCCAGTGACTTTCATCTGCTCCTGTTCCCCTATCACCTAGCTCTGTTAGGTCCTACTAAACTGGAAATCATTATTCAGCTCCCCAGATCCTGCCCTGGCACAGGATTTTATTGCATATCTTGCAATATGGCTTCTTTCAAGCCCTGCCTGCTGCAGTCAAATAACTACAGCAGAGTCTCTGCTTTCGCTATGAAAAAGGTAAATTTTCTACCCCTGATGACTTGCAGAGAAAAAACACTCACATGATGATCCAAATGTACCCTGAAGGCTTAAAACCCAAAAGTCAAAGAAAAAAAATCTATTCTTATTATTTTAAATCTCATAATTTTGGAGAGCTGACTTGTGACTTTAGTGTTGACAGTAATAGAACCCTGTCAGGCTACCAAGGCTGGTCAAATTGAATATTAATTTTGAACAGCATAAATATTGAGTATTCTTCAGCCATTTTGAGTATAATTTCAGTACGGGTCAGGAAATATTCAAACCAAAGGTTTGTTTCTACCGTCTCTTGCCCCAAAGTCTCTTAGTCCACCTCCCAGTTGTTTCCCCCTTCCTTGCATGATGTAATTGTCACATACTGACCCACTAGCAAACCATCAAGGGGCATCATTTTACAGGGTGTGACGCTGGTCTGCACTTGCCGCACAAGTGTGACCTTTATGCGGGATCTTTTCACTTGGCCAGTGCAGAATGAAAGACCTGCTTGAGTGCTGGAGGTGCTAAACCAACAGCCTTGCATTAGAAGTAGGAACTAGAAGCTGATACTAACTGTGCCTAGGAAGTGAAATGAATTTTAAAAAGCAGTGAGTCTAGCTTAGTGGTTTTCAAACTACGAGTCAGGAGCCAGTAGTAGGCTGCAGACCCTCACGTACCAGGTTGTGGTACCCCCTTCTGCCACTGCCAAAAGACTGGAATGCATTGCTGAAAGATATAATTTGTTGGGTCATGGTGGGCATAAATAACTTTTTATTTTTGAACTGAGTCACAAGGAAAAAAGTTTGGAAACCACTGGTCTAGCTGATTGTTGTGCAAAACACCAATAAACTGTATAAATGGTGAAAAGCAGACATTCTCTTAGATTTTAAAAAAATAGGGCTGTGATTTTCAGACCTGTCTAGGGGACTTGGACACTCAGCTCTTGTTAACTTTAAGGACTCTATTGATGCTAAGTAGATTTGAAAATCTGAGCCTGGACACACACGGTGTTCAACTTTAATGCAATAGCCCATTGGCCAATGTGGCAGTGTGCCTGTTAGCAGAGAGAGTGGAGTAGCACATGATTTGTGTATTGCTTTTAAATCTACTGTGTGGTATTACAGAAGATTGTGTTGCATAAAGTACTCTGTTGCACTTCAGAGCTGTCCAAGCTTCAGTGGTTAGTGAAATAATTTCAGTCTGTTGTTTGCCCAGATTCCATGCTGTCTTGCCCCTGGTGTATCTTGGTGGCTTCAATGCAATGTAAGGTTTGGATTTGGCCTCCAAGTCTGTGGCTATGCTGTGTGTGAAGCACTCTGAAATCCTTCAGGGTAAAAATTGCAACCCTCGGAGTGGGTGTCTGAGTCAGAAAAGCAACCAAGAAGGGCCAAGCCAGGCGACGGAAGCCTCACCCAAAAATCTTCTCTAAGTGTCTCCTTCGTGGCTTGAGAGCAGGAGAGAAACCCTCTATTAAGTGCTTCTATTTTTCTTGGAGGTTTTAAAGGGCCAGATCCTTAGCTAGTCTAAATTAATATCACTCCATAGACGTCAGTTATGCTGATTTATACTATCTGAGTATCTACAGTATGCCTTTTTCTTTCCATCTCAGTGGCCGGCTCAGGGAGAGAGGGGAGTGTCTATACAAGCAGAGACAAAAATAAAACCCAAGCACTCTTCATTCCTACCAAGTGCAGCCCTTTATGGTGCACTGGTCTGACCGCATTGCCATTACAAACCTCTAGGTTCGGAAGCTTTCAGTGTATCTCTTAAAAACAACAACAAAAAATTCACTTGGGGGGTGCGTGTTAATTCCTGATGTCTCAGGCAGAGAGTGGGTGGGGAGGAAGTCCATTTGATTATTTTAGATTATTGTGGGAGGGGGTTATCACCATTTTCTAACTGAGTCAAAGGGGGGAAAAGTTACTCTTTTTGGATACTCTTTGTAGTCTTATTTATTTTTAATAAAACAAGTTTAAAGAAACACTGCGAAGAATTAGATGCTATCAGAATTTTAACCGGTGCTATTACCTGCCTGTTTACATTATGAACACTGAGTTTTGGAGGACTAGAGTATGGTTCAGTGCTCTGTCATTTCAGGCTCCCCTTGGACCTAAGTTGCTTGGATGTGTCCCTTCAAAATAATATTGAGGCTCTATGTGTGACCAAATCATAGACAAATGTTCCAGGGTTTCATGGGGGAAAAACCCTAATGGAAAAAGGGCATAGCTGGGACAGTTCTTTTAAAGTCAGTAGCTAGTGTACTGCCCTGGGACTAGGGAGAGCTGGGTTTGAGTCCCTGCTCCTCTGCCAGCTTCCTGTGTGACCTTGGGCAAGTCCTCAAGCTCAGTTGCACTTCTATACACTGAGGGTAACAACGCTGCCTTGCCTCCAGGGGGATGGTGAGGATCACCAAATTACAGACTGTGAGATGCTCATGGACTTTGGTGTTGGGGTCAGATAAATACCTGGGGTAGATTTGTTACACTAGCATAATCCCAGAATCCTTTGCAGAAGCTGATGAAATTACTCCAGACTTGCACCACCAGAGCAAAGAACAGAATTTGGCTGGCTACATCTGGTCTCCTCTGCTACACAGTGAAGCCTCCCTTCAAAGTGATCCAACACACTAGATAAACTGTTGAGGTTTGTGGTGATGCAGCCTCTCTGCACCCAGCAATGGAGCTTGGTTCTCACCTGGTAAAGAGACACTCCTGATGAATAACCAGCAGTTCATTCAGCTCTGGGGAGTGCCTGGCTCTGCTAGTGTGTCCTAGGGCACAGGGTCCCTGGCAGAGAAAAGCAGCCTGGGGGAGGGGACAGCACAAGCTCTGTCACACCCTATTTGTGGGTGGCTTGAAGCCAGTCAGTGCAACCCTATAAGAAGATGATGCTAGGTGAGGGGGAGAGGAAGAAATGGCCAGGACATCTTCAGGATGTGCTAGTGTTAGCTTCCAGTGGTGCAGCCCTCCGCAGTCCCAGGCACAAGTTAGTGCTGCTGTCACACAGTGGAACATTGATGACCATGCCATTAGGATAAATCTGAACTGTAAATTTCTAGCACTTCTGAGGGGCAGCGTGCTAGGCAGACCGCCCAAAGCGCACACACCTTTGCTGTGCTGCATCTTGGTAGCAGAGCTCTCTGGACACACTGGCAATGAGGATGAGTTAGCTGGCAGCATTGTTTTAAGTGCTTTTCATGGCCTGGTTCATTCTAGCTATTTAGCAACGCTTGGTTTGTCATGGTACATCCTCAGCTTTTAACTGCTGCTTGCACGAACGGGGAGCTTCCAATAGCATGTTGAAGCGATCAGTGTTGGAGTATGCAGCTCTCTCTGGGGAATCCACCCTTGTGCAGAAGGCCACGATGCCATCTGCACCACTTAGATCCCAACACAGGCCTTAAAGTGGGATTTGGAGGTGTGTGGGTGTGCTTGGCTTTTGCCAAGGAGGGAGCATTGCCCTCTGTGTGTGCGCCCTCTCTCTCTGATGTGTTATGCTATGCACAGCAGGAATGCAGCAAGTTTCCCATTTTCATTGCACATCACCACCTGTGGTGGGCTGCTCTAGTCCCGCTAGGGCCTTCCCCAGCTCTCTCACAACATGGGAACTAAAATGGATGCTTGTCTTAGGGAAAGTGGTTTGCATACGCAGGTTCTCCTGGGGGATGGTGAGTTGTACTAGCTGAGTCCCACCGTAGAGTCAGAGGCAACTAGAGCTACTTGTCTTGGCCAGATGCATTATAAAAGAAAAGGGGTGATCTGCTCTTCATGATAATAGAAGCATGGTCTAGCGGCCTCTAGTGCAATGTTTATCAACCTTTAGTGGGCTGGGAACGCCTAAAGGTATCAATTACTTAATGTGGAATGCCTGATGAAAACATGTTTGAAAAAAACTGGTGACAGTGGCAGGAGACATAAAATGTCTGTCACAGCAGAGCTTCCAGGTGTGCATCAGTGTCCACTGCCATGCACCTGGAACCTTTGCTGCAGCTGGGGCATTAAATTGTTCGTTCCTCCTCCCCACTCAGTCCTCCCAATGGGGAGGGGTCAGAGTGGGTCACAAGACACCTGCACCATTTTTGAGGAGCACCAATGTGTGTTCTGTGGAAACACTAGACTCGTGCGTAAGGTACTGGGCTGGGAATCAACTACAATTTCTGTTCTAGATCCTCTTGGTGATTCTGGGCAAGTCATTTTATGTTTCTGTGCCTCAGTTTCCTATCTGTAAGATGGGCATAGTACTTATTTTCGCTCCCTCTGTCATCTCTAGTACATGACAGGGTCTTCAGGGCAGGAATGGTCTCCATTCTATTTACAGTGCTTTGCACAATGGAGCCATGATCTTAGGTTGGCCCTTTACACAGTACTTAATAGAACTAATTAATGGCAGCTTCAGTACTAAGCTGTGGGTGTTGCATAAGAACTGAGGGGAAGAGATCAAGTCAGCTGCGGCAGTGATTCTGTTCTAGTTGTCGTTTACATGCTGTTCCTTGGTTAAGTTTGGTTGGTCTATGCCATCCATGAACAGATGGCCTAGTTCAGTGGTTTTCTTACATTTTTTTTTCTTGAAACCCAGTTGCAAAAGCATCATTTATGCCATGACCCAACAATTACATGTTTCAGCAATGCATTCCAGTCTTTTGCTGGTGGTAGCAGGGGGTCTGCAACCCAATACCCAAAGGTCTGTGACCCCCTACTGGGGCCTGACCTGTAGTTTGAAAACCACTGGCTTAGATCGAAGCTCATTGGAGACATAAGAAGGGGAATCCTAAACTGCAGAAAATGGCAGCACTGTAATAAAGTTCCTAGCACTATTTGTACATGACTTGCTAATTTGCCAAACACAGACTAAGGCTCTAATGGAAAAATGATTTAATGTGAATTCAAGCACAGATGGTAAATAATTGACTGTAGACTTAACAGGCCAGAGTCTGCTGTCAGTCACGCTTGTGTCAGTGGACCAAATTCAGATTGGCTGTAAGTGCATGTGGCTCCACCTGTGTCATGAACTTCCCCCACTTGGAGCAGCTCTGACTTTAGCCCAGTAAGCATGTACGGTTGTGTGGACCAAGTCTGGTCTTTATTTGTATTTGGAGAAATACAGTCAGCCAGATTCTTCTCTCAGCTTGCTGGTGGAACTTCAGAGTCCTGTGCAGCTGGGCCAGGATTCACATCTCTGTCTGTAGATCGATTCCCCCAACATTTGAAGCATGAGGAAAAGACGGGGGAACTGTGAGGGTTGACTATAACCAAAGTTAAGGGCTAATACAAAGGCACTGATCCTGCCAATCCATGTGACGTGCGCTCTGAAATACAAATTTGGTGCACCCAATGCAAAAGGGACTGGAAATCAATCACAGGCACATGTTCAGCACCATGAGGGGTAATAAAGATGACCTTCATGTGCATCTGCTGTCTTCCTTAGAAGAGCACAGAACTAAAGGAATTGGGGCACGAAAAGCAAATGGAACTTAAACATGGGTTGCATCATTAGTAGAAGGACTGCTTAGCCCTTGGATCTCCTTAAAGCAAGAGCCAATTCCCTCCCTTTCCTTGGCCTATTCATTGGCTTTACCTCTTATACATGTACTGCTTCACACCTGCCTGTGTATGTTCAAACCCAGTGTGGAGTGACGGTGGCCTATGCCTTACTGTAGGATTCCAGCCAAGAGTGAATCGATGATGATCCAAGCATTTCCTAGGACAGAGAAGTAGCCACTGCTTCCGGGAGCCATGGCTCTTGCTGAGATGTTTCGCTGGCTGCTGTTGCCTGATCCTTCTGAAATTAAAACCTAGAAATTAAAATTTTTAAACTTCAAAATTTCTGTCAGCTGTACTAGAAACTTTGCAGGAAAAGTCCCTACTATCTTTGGAATGCCAGAAAGGTCTCACAGTTACACCAGGCTGCCTCCTAACAACCCATTTTTATGAAGGGCTTACTACTCCTCAGTTTTCCTAAAAATATCTAGTGTTTTGGTGAGGCTTCATAGGTTGGATGCACTATGCAAACACTGAATAATCCATGCTCTGGTGTGGAAAGAAGTCTCCTACTACATTGTCCAGCATATATATACAGATTCACACAATGGCTTTGCTTAATACACCCAGGGCTGTATATCATGCACCCTACACTGCTGCCGGAAGGCGATTCCCCCCTTGCACAAATGAGTGCTTTTGGAGCAGAAAGATTTGTGTTCTAGCCTGCCAATTACTTCAGCCTTTGCAGTGGTTTTGCATGCAATATACAGACAACTGTAATGATCCAGCTGGCCATGGAAGCATTTTTGTTGTAGCAGAGAGTTGGTGACATGGCCCAGACCCCTCAGCAAGTCACTGATTGAGGCAGGGTTAAAACAGGGCTTCCTGAGAGCTGAACGTGTAGCAGGTTTTTAAACAGGCCCTTAGCATTCTGGCCTTAAAGCCGTTCTAGCTAAAATAGCTTCCTTCCTCCAGGGTGGGGAGAAGGGTAGAGATATGCAGATAATGTTGGTGTCTTGTGAGCACAAGACAAATGAAAACACTGGCTGCAGCCCAAGCCGTCAGCCAGGAGCACGGTCTGTGCCAGTGAGCTGTCCTCTCTGTGTTGCCAAAAGTAAACTGCAAATGAGGCTGGCACGGAGTGTGAACCCGCACAGCTGGAACTGCTGCTCCGTTCCATCTGCAGCACGTGCCTGGTCCCAAGAGCTGTGCTGTGGCTGGGTAAGGAGGAGGATCCATTAACAGGAGAGTCCACAAGGCACAATTCACACTAATCTGACGTGGCTCCCTGCTGCCCAAGCAACTTAGCGGTGGCTTTGCTTTTCCTCCATTTCAACTGCCAAACTGGCTAGGATTGAGCACAACACAAATAAATGTTCCTGTCCTTCCTTGAGCTCTGATACACACCTCTTTTCCATTCTACCTTCATCACCTTTGCACAGGCCTGCGTTGTAGCTGTTTTCCCCTTTCCTGCTCTCTCAGCTTCTCTTCTCCACAGCAGTAAACTCTGATAAGGGCTGATTTTTACTTTCATTTCAAACCAGGAAGAAAGTCGTCTTCCTCCCTTCAAATCGCTGACCGGGAAGGCTTATTCTCAGAAATCAAGGGTCTTTCTCCAACCACCTCCCCACCCTATCCCACTCCACACCTGAGGGTCTGCAGGGCTATCACTGCCACATTCTACACACAAGAGTTTCCAGCATCAGGACCCCCATTGCACCCACCAAGGTCTTTGCATGACTACCAGTTCACCACCTCTCCAGAGCAAGATGATACTAGAACTCAGTTGTGTGGTATGCAGGGTCCAGTTTCTGGCAGGAGCAGCCCCCAGTGCACTGAGAGCTAATAATTTGGGGATCTCTCTGTCTCTCATGAAGCAGTTGTCCTCCATGATCTAGCTGGAACAGCCCTGATCCCTGCAGTATATTTGCTGATGTTTTGACCAGCCCAGTTTTAAGTAACTGAGCAATGGGGATTCCACCAGGGCTCCTTGGAGATCATTGCACAGCCTAATATTTCTGGATCTTAGAATATTTTCTTAAGTTGAACCTAAAGTTCTTTTTTTTATGTGAACGATGCTCATTGGACTTAACCTAACGATCTTCTTATCGTTCTTGATCTTCTTATCATTCTTGTTATTTGTAGCCCTCAAATACTTTATCGTCAGGTTTTGGCACATCATGGCATATGTTAGAGCCCTGCGTGGATACAAATAAGCAGATCTGTATCCAACCTGCATCCACAAGAAATGGTCTGCGAATATCCGTGTTGTATCTGCGGATGCGGATATAAGGTGGATATCTGCAGATATCTGCAGATTTGCAGGGCTCTAGTGTATGTTCCCTTCCACCATTGTGGAGCCAGGCTGTGTGCACTTGCTTCTTCTAAGCTAATCGATTCCCACAAGTCCTCCCAACCCTGTATTAACATCCCGTCTTGGGCCCCTCTCTGCATTGCCAGTCCACCTATCCCCAGTTGGTTGATTGAAATGCTGCTTGTGCTGTGTTATGTGACTAGTGTTTGAGTTGAGCCATGGGTGGGACAGGGCCAAGGGAATTCTTGCAGCGGAGCCTCTGGCAATCTCCTTCCCTGGGAATGCCACCCATTTGGTGTGATCCATTGGGAAATACCAAATACCAAAGGCTCTTTAGAGGAGTCACCACTTGCAGAGATAATTTAGCAGTATCCAGAGTGGCACCATCCGTCTTCTGCCTCTACCCCTCGTCCCACTTCAGTTCAAACACAGTATATGGCCCAGTTTCTTGCGCAGTGCGTGTGTTGTTATAGCTGGGAAACATCTGCCTTATGGGAGACCATCCATCTGGTCATGTGCACACATCAGGCATGTGAGAGGCTAACTGGCACAAGTTTGGCACCATCGTCATGTGGGAATGCCCCTGACCCATTGCTGAGATGCAGAATATGGCTGTGTTGCTGGCCTGCATGTTAGCTGTGGCAGGATATATGGAGACATAGTGAGCAAAGAGTTAAAGACAAACTGGACTTTTGTTTTGCACTGCCACTCTCCTGGCTCTGTGGAGAATCTGGAAGGGTCTGATTAGTTCTGGTTCACATCTAGGAATCGCTTCCCAGCAGGAGAATGAAGGGTCTAATTAGCCACTTTTTTTTTCTGAGCTGCCCCCTCACTTGATCAATTTCATGACTTAACGAATATCTGTTGAGGACTTAATTAGATTGGATTGGTTGAAAATGGGCTGGGGGCACACAGGTCCCTAACAGTTAGCATGCTCTTGAGGGGACTGCAACTCCAAAGGAGACAAGGATCATTAATTAAATGTGATCACGGCAGCTACAGCAAGCATTTTCCCAACTCACAGAATCCGTACTGCACTGGCAGAAAGGGAAACTGACAGACACAGAGAAGGCCTGTCTCAGGTGGACAGGCTGCCTGGAAACCGGGTCAATCAGCCACAAGCCTGACAGTGGCTGGGTTTTGCTTCTTTCTTTTGAAGTAGCAAGGAGTAGGTCACTCTTAGAGGTAGGACGTCAGGTAAGGCAAATCCTGCATTCCAGCAGAGGAGAACAGCACTGTGCTGGGAACTGTTCAAAGTTCCCCTGAGAAAGACAGGGGTCTAGATAGCTAGGACTCTGGGGAGGTTTGTGACCTTTTCCTAGCTCTCATGTGACTGATGTGTGTCCCTGCAAGTCTCTTTGCCTCTGTCTCCTCTCTCACCTGGTGTCTGTCTTGTCTAGTCAGACAGGGAGCTTTCTGGGGCAGATGCCATCTCTTAATACAGTGGTTTTCAAACTGTTTTCTTTGGGACTCAGTTAAAAAAAATTCATGCCCATGACCCAAAAATTACATCATTCTGCAATGCATTCCAGTCTTTTGGTGTTAGCAGCAGGGGGTGCCATGACCCAGTGCCTGAGAGTCTGCAACACAGTACTGGGATCTTACCCTATGTTTGAAAACCACTGCTATAGCCGTAAGGTGACAGTTCTGCTCTTAGCACTTGTCTTATAGTCTCAGAGTTCTCCTTTCAGAGCATGGCTGGGATGCATTGATGGGGTAGGGAAGAGAGATCCAGCCCTGAACAGAACTGGTGAATCAGATGTGACATGCTTGCAGACCACTGCATAAACTTCTGTACTGAAAAAAAGTAACGTATAAGTTCTATAATTATTGCTCTTCCAAAACAGCATCTGAGTTAGTGCTCTAGTTCATCTGTCACTGAGGAGAGGGAGGATAAAACACATAACAGGCCAGATTTTAATTCTGAAAGGCTTTTAAATTCTGGGCCAGATCTTCATTGATGTAAACCAGCATAGCTCTATTGACTACAGATGAGGTACACTGATTTTAGCTGAATGGCTCTGGCTCTCTGAACCCAGGCATTTCTACTGCATGCCAGACAGGAACAAGGCTTAATGACACAGAAATTGGCACACACAGAGACCCCTCTGGTCATGCACATGTGCACTCACATGTGCCCTTCTATTCTCACATACTCACACTAGCACATCCAGACACAGATACTCACTTAGAGGGACTCTTTTCTGTGTAAACGAGAGACAACTGTACTTCAGTCATTTACTACAGATTCAAACCATCAGTGATAAAGGATGTCACAACTTAGATTTGGGGGATACGCTCCAGGAATCCCCTCTAACTCTTCTATCCTTCTCAGCAGCTTTGATCTTCCATATCCTGATCATCCACCTTCTTGGCTAGTCAATATTTTGTCCTCACTGCTTCGCATTCCCACTCTCTGTGAGAGCGAGAGCCACAGAGCTGCTCAGAGTTCGCACATGACAGTGAGCTGAGCAGCCAAGAAGGCACATTTCCTTCTGTTTAAAAAGAGCAATTACTAACTGGGCATTCACTAGTGAGTCTGCTCCAAAATCAGAGGAGAGGGTCAAAGGAGCCATGGCTGGGAAAAGCCAGAATAGAGTTTGTTAACTAGCAGGGCATTACTTCATGGTTCGCAATGGCATGGGACAGTCTGGTCTTCAAGAGAGGTGCTTTCCCTTTACCTATCTCAGGCCCACCCATGTGTCATGCTTAGATGGTCTGGTCAGAACCCATCAATGCCCACCTATCTCCACCAGCAGAGCAGCTTCTGAGTGACGTCCTGTGCCTCCAGAGACACTGCCAGTGTGGGAAGTGAGAGGTCAGGCCAGGGAAATGGACTCTGCTTTTCCTGTCACACTGTATGCAAGGAACTGGGGTGCTGGGGGTGGTGGTTATGAAGAACTACCCAGACTGTTACCCAGCCATTCAAGCCTTCACTGCAGGGGTATGTGTTTAGTTACCACAGTCAAGTCATAGAAGTGCCATGTCCCAGGCCCGTCAAATTGGGAGATACAGTTCTTCACCCTCCAATGAACCGTCAGTGTGAAGTGGGCATGGAAAAAGCTAATGCAGTCCTAGAATGCATCAGAGGAGCTATTTCTAGCAGAGATAGTGAGGTGTTAGTATCGTACAAGGTTCTGGTGACCCCATCTGGAGTACTGCATGCAGTTCTAGTCTCCCCTGTTTACGAAAAATGAATTCAAGCTGGAAGATGTGCAGAGAAGGGCTACAAGGATGATCTGTGGAACAGAAAACCTGCCTTATGAGAGGAGACTTAAGGAGCTTGGCTTGTTTAGCCTAACCAAAAGAAGGTTGAGGGAAGATCGGATTGCTCTCAGTAAATACATCATAGGGATAAATACCAGGGAGGAAGAGTACAGCACCAATGTGGACACGAGGACGAATGGATATTAGCTGTCCAGCAGGAATTTAGGGTTGAAATTAGATGCAGGTTTCTAACCATCAGAGGAGTAAAGTTCTGGAATAGCCTTCCAACATGAGGTGTGGGGGCAAAAAATATAACTGCCTTTAAAACTGAGCTTGATAAATTTAGGGAGGGGATGGCATGATGGGATGGGCTAGTCTGGCAATTGACTGAGTTTTGACTACTGGTAGTGGATATGCCAGTGGCCTGAGAAGGAAGGTTGGATGGGGTGGATTCTGAGTTGTTAAAGAGTATTCTTTCTTGGGTGACTGGCTGGTGAGACTTGCCCACATGCTCAGCATTTAACTGATTGCCATATTTGGGGTTGGGAGGGAATTTCCTCCTGTGGCTCATTGGTTAGAGCTCTGGGGGTTTTTGCCTTCCTCTATAGTATGGGGCTCACTTGCTGGTGGATTTGCTGTATCTTACAGTCATTAAACCATGATTTGAGGACTTTAATAACTCAGTCATAGGTTAGAGCTTTATTACAGGAGTGGGTGGGTGAGGTCCTGTGGCCTGCATTGTGCAGGAAGTCAGACTAGATCAGCATTTCCCAATAGGCGCACTATTGTCCAGAGGGGGTGGGGGAGACAATTTTGAAGTTCAAGAGGGTGACAAAAGCTAAGAGGATGGTAAGGGGCATCAGTGTTAAAATTTTTCAGATGTTAAATGCTCAATGCTAAAATTTTTCAAAGGGGAGGGCAGGAGAAAAACAGTTTCACTGGGATGGGTGCTGCCACAAAAAAGGTTGGGAACCACTGGACTAGATGATCATATTGGTCCCTTCTGACTCTAGAGTCTATTTAGCTGATTGTGGGAGAGGATTTAACCCAACAACTTTAACAGATGGTAAAGACACAGCCTTTTCTATGCTGGGCATTAACAAGTGTTAGCAACTAGTTTCTAAAATCCAACCTAGATGAGGCCAGTGTGGATAGTAAAGACACTAGATCAAAAATTTTAGGCAGGGCACTGTATCTTTCCTGAATTCTAGATGGGCTCATTACAGTCTCTGATGCAACAAGCTGCTGTGTTTGGGCTTCTTCCCTGCACCTCAGGGTATATTGGAGGCTGTGCAGGAGCAAGGACAGCTTGACAGAAACAGGTACTAATTAATTCCAAAGGGGTAGCCATGTTAGTCTAGTTCAGCAAAACAGACCAGGAGTCTGGAATTTAAGTCTTTTAAGTGCCTTGTTTGTTTTGAGAAACTAATTAAGGTGGGGAAAAAAAGCAAGGAGTCTTGTGGCACTTTAAGACTAATAGATTTATTTATTGCATGAGCTTTCATTGGAGAAAGTCCTGCTTTGTCATTTTCTCCCATGAAAGCTCATGCGGTAAATAAATCTGTTAGTCTTAAAGTGCCACAAGACTCCTTGCTTTTTTTACTTTAATAGACTAACACTGCTGCCCCTTTGCAACTTAATTAAGGGGACTTTCTCAAGTGCCCTGCAGGGATTCTTCAGTGAAGATGGCTTGTTGGAACACGCACTACACCAGTGGTTGTCAAACTTTTTTTCTCGGGACCCAGCTCTGAATCGTTTAGCTGTGCAACGACCCCTCTTCTAAGAAAAGGGGAGGGGGGCTGCCCCTGGAAAATTTGGGCAGCGGCCATGGCTGGAGTGTGAGGGAGTGGGGTCCCTAGGCACTAGGCCAAAAGAAACATAGGGCCGCTTCCGCCCAAGCTAGGGGTAGTAGTTGCGGGAAGTTTAAAAGGACGCCAGCCATCCCCTGGCTACCTACAGCCCAGAGCAGCCAGCAGCCTTTGAAATTTCTCACAGCTGTTTCTGCCCAGGGATTAGCAGACTTGGGAAATTTAAAAGGATGTCGGCCACTCTGGTGAGTCAGGTTTTAGCAGAGTGGCCAGCATCTTTGTCCTTTTCCCATGGCTGGTACCCCCTGGGTGGAAGCAGCTGTAGGAAATTGACAAGGACACCAGCTGCTCTGCTACAACCTGACTACCTAGAGCAGCCGGCATCCTTGTCAATTTCCCGTGGCTGCTACCCCTGGATGGAAGCAGCTGATGGGAATTTCAAAGGATCCCGGCTGTCCCAGGCTGCAGGTAGCAGCAGGACTGCCAGCATCCTTATAAACTTCCTGTGGCTTCCCACCATTGCTTCTTCCCTCCCACCCCCCACCTGTAGCTGCAGTGCCATGACCCAGTACTGAGTCATGACCTGTGGTTTGACGACCGTTTTCTTAGAGCATGTACAGGGCCTAGCCCTTTGGGGCCCTGATCCAATGTGGGGTTGCCAAGTGCTGCTGTAATACAAGTAAATGATTATACAGTTCTCTTTGTTATTTTTCCTTCTGATTCCTCCCCCACAGGATCCCCCTCCACAAGTGACAATGTGGAACTTCCTGCTCCAGTTCTTTTCTCTCAGGCGCATGTGACCGTGGCACTGTTTCAGCCATTTTCAGTGGATGAGTCCAGGTCCGCTGCCCATTGCAGCCCACTTGTTCAAGGTGAGACACCAGGTATGTGTTGAGATAAACGCCATCTGAGCTCTGTGGGGAAGAGAAGGCATGCTCCCCCCACACTGATTATGTGTTTGCTGTAATATTGTAACTGTAGATTTAGCTATGTGGGATAATACATTGTCTGCAGTTCCTACCCTTTGTTTCCTTTCTTTTAACCAGTTACTGAGCCGGGGGAGGACCCTCTCTCTTATCCCATGACTGCTTGCTTTATTTAAGAGCCTTTGGTGAGGGATCTTATCCAAGGCTTTCTGAAACCCTAATGCTGCTTTAGCATCTGCTTCAGAGTGACAGTAAGACAGGCCATGCAGTGATGCTTTTCACTTAAGCCCAGGGAACATTGTGTAGCAGGCTGCACAGCTGGGCAGAGGGAGGGAGGTGGGCACTACTGGGTCCACGGCATTAGGTGGCCCATGTCAGACCCACTGGGAAGGGCTGGCCATGTTTGCATTGTATGCCCAGCAATGTATTGATTGGAGTACTACGAAGGTGTGCAGAGCCCATGTGTGTCCCAGATAGACAGGACAAGCGTAGAGGAGAGGCAGGAGTCTCATGGAGCGAAAAGAGAGGGAATCCTCTCCCCAGGGCCACTGAACAGCAGCAGAGTCTGCCCTGAATGCCAGTCTCTTGTGGGGTTTGGTGATGGATTGGTCAGCCTCGCCCACACTGAGGAGAAAGGGGCAACCCATGTGGAGGATCAGAGCAAGTACCTGCGTGATATGTTGCCTAATCTAATAGGCAATGAAACTGCAAAAAATAGACATATTTCTTTGTCTTTTGAATTCCTGTAGAGGAAACATTTTATGCAATTTGCACAGCTTGGATCCCGTCAGTCCCAGGCCCTGGACTCTCAATGTAGCATCATCGCTGACCAATTGTTCTTAGACCCAGCAATGGGATTAAGTGAATGAAGGGTCTGATTCTCAGAGGAGCTTAGCACCCCCATCTGCTGTTGACTTTAACCACAGTTGTTGGCAGTCAGCACCTCTGGAAATTGGACCCAAACCTGCCTGTGCAGCATTAAATCATTGCCCCTTGATGGCTGGTGAGGAGTATTGAGTCATGAATGAACACCGATGGTCTAATAATCTCTTTCCCCCCCATCCCTTGCAAGTCCTATGCACACTTCAGTGAACATAAGTACCTTCTGTTAACTCTTGCAGCTCTGTCACTTTGCACTCGCTTTCCTTCTCTACTGTGCTATTAACTCCAGAGTGTCTGAGCTACTGTGGAGAGGTTGAGGGGCTTCTCTCAGACCTGCTGCAGCCTTGGAGTCTGGCTTTGCAAAGGCTCCATGACCAAGTCAAGCTGTACGTTTCTGTGCTGGAGCTCTGGGTTCAAATGTGACTCATGCTTCCCGAATTGTAGTTATAGTTCAGTTCAAAGGAATGTTTGCCCCGATCCCTTAGCAGAAATTCTTCATGCCAGGGAGCTTCACAAGTAGCCTCTGGTCCAGAGAGACTTGCTGTCGAACAAGATGGGTCATGCTACACAGGGATCTGCTCTTGGAGGGTTAGTTCTGGATTTTTCAGCTGTAAACTTGCTTGCCCATTGGAGGTAGCTGGAGCCTCACAAAAGGATCTGTGAGTCCTAGCAGAGTTAAGAGCCTCCATTGAGTCTGGATGTGCTAACTAGAGATCCTACTAGCTGGATGGGTTTTGGTACCCAAGGGACTGGTCTAAAGGAGCAGTCAACCAACCAGATTCTCTGCCAGAGAGGAACTAAGGGAGCAGGCCTTAAGTGAACTAGAATCCATTAGCCAGAAGAGGCTTTGGCCCCATTCCTTAGCTCTGGGTTTGATGTGCTTGGTAAGTGGTGCTGTAGGTGCATCACACAGGGTGGGTGCTCCACACTGAGTTGGGTGGAGGATGGCTAGAGAGTCAAGGTGGGGGCTGCTGGGCCAATGAAGATGGCTAGCTGAATGATTATCCTGGAACAGGAACAAAGCTCCAGTCCTTGCCGCACTCCCAGGCACGAGGCTGGCATTTGTGGATCAGTGGCAGGTCTCTGCAAAGTGGAGGCCCAGGCTTGTGACGATTCACTGCAGGAGACAGTGATTTGAGCCTTTCTTCCTCTGGGCACATGGAGGGGCCATCCATGTAGCTGTGGGGCATGAGGTGCGTCCAGGAGGTAAGGGGCATGGGGAGCTCCAGGGGGCAGGGTTTGGGTACTTCAGAAGCTGCCCTAATATACACACAGGAGTGAAATGGCCCTAGAACTGAAGGAGGAGAGGTAGAAATGTGGTTTTAACTACTGCCCAGTAGGTAGCCTCCCTCCTGCTCTCCCCGCCCCTGCTATCTTGGAGGCAGCTTTCAATCTAGGCTGAAGTGTGGAGCAGTCCTGCCAATGGTTTCCCCTCCTTGTGCCTTTTTCCCAATATTTTTGTTAGTATGTGAGAGTCCCCACCTTGGTGCTGCAGGGACAACTTCTTTCTTGTAATCCCAAGTCCCTAGGGTCACCCTGAGCTGCCCTGTGTGTGTGAGACCTGCACTGTTATGACGGGGAAGGAAGGAGGCAGCCACAGCCCCTCACCACTGAGAAGTCCACTTGGACTACGCCCTCAGAGGGGGAGGGAAAACCAACACCTCCTGGCTTCCCATAGAGGCAGTCTCCATCTAACAATGGAGACACATGCAGGGGATGTCATGGGAGCAGTGCAGTGCCCACTTGGAGGGTGAATGGGAGTGCTCCCCTTTTGTCGTATTCAATCTCCATTTTCCACCTCAAAATAGTACTTTCTTTTTAAGCACTTTCCTCAGGCTGCGGTGGTTTTTTGTTTTGTTTTGTTTTTTTTTAAAAACCATTTTCACATTTGTGCAAGATTACATGATTTAAGCTTTTTTTTCCTATTTTTTTAAACTTCTATTTAAATTTTCACATTTGTGGGAAATCATGGGAGGTGAGACAATGGCCATTCATAACAAGAGATTCTGCCGTTCAAAAAATCAGTTTTGTAAGCATTAAAACGCAGCATGTCCACATCGTGTCATGCCTTAAACCAAACTTGTATAAGTTCTCAAGCAGCATTTTTTTCTTTCTTTGCCTAGCTGTACATTACAATGATCATCACTGGAAATATTTTTCTGTTTTGTGCATGCACAGCAAAATTGACATTTATCAACATTTACTGACAAAAATCTGCTCCTTCTTAACTTAAGCTTAACTATAGTCCCTCAGCTTTTGTACTGTTGAATTAGTGCCACCTAGTGGCTATATTGAAAGCATTTGAGAGGCCTATCGCTGGCTGGGCCATTGGCTTGCTGAGTGTCCTCAGTTTTCCCTGTCTATAACACTGAGCAGTGGACTGCAAGGCTTACTTGATGCTCTTTGAGACACCTGTATGAAAAGGGATCTGAATGCAAAGTACAAGAGAAGGGCATTCTGCTACCCTGTGTGCTTAGTCCTGGAAAGCTGCATTTAACTGGCCATAATGCTCTTCTTCCACCCTTCTGTTTTGCAGGTGGTTTTTTTTTTTTGGCTAACTCCATTCATTCTCCCACATTCACAGAGAACTCCCCGGGCTTGATTCTGCAACTACTGAGCTATTCCCATTTAAAGCCAGTGGCGGCTGCATGGATGCAGCACTAGCAGAATCAGATCCCCTAACTCTAACCACAGGAACTGACCATTGCTGTTAGTTCCCTTGAGTTTAACTCACTTTCTTCCTTGTGCTGCCTTTCAGAGTTTGATGGAGAATTGTTCGGATGACAGCAGGAACTGTTGTAATCACCGGTGGAATACTAGCAACAGTCATCCTACTGTGTATTATTGCTGTGCTCTGTTACTGTAGGCTACAGGTACGTAACTACACTTTTAAGGTAGTCTAATGTGGGCAGTGCAGGTGAGCTTCAGCTCCATATTATGCTGCAGCTGGACTACAGGGTGGTGTCTTTGTTAGATCTTTGCTATGTTCTCCCTTTCCCAGGGAGCTTGATAGAGTGAAGGTTTAATTTTTTTCTTTCCCCTGGTGCTGGATACAAAATCCTGGGGGTTGAAGTTTTGAACAGCTCGTAAATGAATTGGGGGGTCGGGTTGGCTGGCTTTACAGCCTCCGCCCCCAACACCATAAGGCAAACCACTGGGCTCTTTTAAAGGAGATCAGTTAGTGTGCCCTTTTTATGAGCTGAAATCAGTGCTCTGTGTTCAAGGTGGAGGCAGAGTTCTCCACCATCCCAAAGCTAGGTTGCCTTAAACTTTCTAGGCCAAATCTTCAGTTCTGCTTTGCATCACTTGGGTGGCACATTGGGGCTGATCTAGTTGTGAGTGACCAGCAGAGAACTTCCTTGGCACTGGCAGAGGTTGTCTCTGCACTGCTGTAAAGCCTGTGAAGCTGCCTCTTCCCAAGGGAGAGAATGTGCTGAGGAGAAAAGAGGAGATGTGCTGGGGTAAGGCAGAGCTCTGCTCTGCTACTCTGATTCACCCCTGACATAAGATTCGTGCAACAGAGTGTATAAGGCCCCTTGAAAGCCCTGACTGGAGGCATGGTGGTCCCATCACACCTGCCCCAGGGAAGGAGCAGTGAAGGTGGCTCCTCCAGGCCTGCCTAGAGAGGCTGCAGGGAAGCAGCCAATCAGAGCACAGCAGACTCAAATTAAAGTTGTTACGGGAGCTGGCTAGGATGAGGAGCAGGAAAGAGGGTTCCTTGCTGGTCCCTGTGGCTCAGGGGAGATCCAAAAGATGGTTCAGAGCCCTTCAGATGCTCTGACTCATGCCAGGGCAAGATCTGGTAGCTCTACCCAGTCCTTGGATGTCTCTTATCTGTCGCCTAGACTTTGGACTTGGGAGAGAATCAGGCTTGCTGGGTCTGTTGTTTCAGTAGTCTTTTTTTTCTCTCTGTCTCTGCTCTGTTCTCCTTCTATTACTTCAGCTAGATTATATTCCCCATCCTGCTCCTTCCCCCACTCTCCATCTCTAAGCCGAATCTGACATCACCAGAGCTTGAGTCACAGCATCCAAGAATTATTGGGAGGGCTAAATTTAAACCAGGAGGAATTTCTCTCTGCTTGTTTCCTTTGACTTCCTCCTTCCTCTGTTTCTAACCAGAGACAAGAGACACAGGGAAAGAAATCAAAATGGAGGACGCTTGTTTTCTAGACTAAACCCCTGTCTGGACAGGGGTCACAGCAGTCTTGCTTGGGGCTCCAGGGTTGGGTTTTTGAGTTGACTTATGCAGTTATAGCTGGGATTCAACCACTTAGTTATACACAGATGCGTTCCCCCCACAATGACAGCAGTTGGTCTTTGAGTACAGGATACATTTTCTGGTAATTTACAAGTAACTCAGTTGAGTCCTTTGAGGATAAAAGTGAACTTTAGACTAGTTCCTTAAAGCAATTGAGCACCCAGTGTCAATTCCTTTCTCTTGGGGTATGTCCACACACAGTCCTTATTTCGAAACAACAGAGGTTATTTCGAAATAAGGAATGGCATGGCCACACGACGCACGGCCATTTCGAAAGAAGCAAACCGCTTCTTTCGAAATGGCCGTGGTCCTTTCGAAAGAAGCTAAACCTCGTTGCCTTTCGAAAGAGCGTTGTTTCGAAACGGTTGTTTCGAAACAACGCCAACGGGACATGCCGTTTCGAAACAACCGTTGTTTCGAAACAAGTTGTTTCAAAACAACGGTTGTGGTGGCCGTGTTATTTCGAAACAACTGTTGTTTCGAAATAACTGGCTGAGCTT
>ML682061.1:2040553-2079334 GCA_007922195.1 Podocnemis expansa | reverse complement strand
CTCCGCCAGCTTGGGGGGGCAGCAGGGGCGTTAAAGCCCCTGGGGCGAAGTGCCCCGCTGCCCGCTCCTGGCGGGTGCTTGCAGGGGGCTGCGGGCACCCGCCAGGTGAGGCGCGGTGCCTGCAGCCCTCTGCAGGCACCCACGGGGTGCAGTGCGCCTTTGCACTGCACCCTGTGGGTGCCTGCAGTCCCCTCCCCAAGTGAAATAGCAGGTCCACACTGTGGACCTGCTATTTCACTCCCTTATTTTGAAGACACCATTTTGTTATTTCGAAACAAGTTATTTCGATATAACAGGTTATATCGAAATAAGATATATCGAAATAACTTGTTTCGAAATAACAAAACCGTGTGTAGACGTAGCCTTGGTTAGTCTGTAACTGCTTAAGTTAAAATGTCTCCTTTCAAAATGGCTGCTGGCTTCCATTGCTTCCGGAGGGTGAAACCAGCAGCCATCTTTAAGAGCTTCCTGTGGCATTAGAACCTTTTGAGAATAGGAAGTTGAGGCTTTCCTTGAAATGGTTACCTGCCCATGTGCAGGTTATGACCTCAAGTCCATAGAAAATGGTTGAAGATTTTGAAAGACTCATCGACTGGAAGGCCAGAAGGGACCATCATGTTTGACTTCCTGTACATTGGAGAACACAGAGCCTCACCCACCCACTCCTGTAAGAGATCCCTAATATCTAGCTGAGTTATTAATGTCCTCAAATCATGATTTAAAGACTTCAAGTTATAAATAATCCACCACTTACACTAGTTTAAACTTGCAAGTGACCCATGCGCCATGCTACAGAGGAATGCAAGAATTTCTGCCAATCTGTTGTTACAGAAAAGTCCTTCCTGACCCCAAATATGGTAATCAGTTAGTTAGATCCTGAGCATGTGGGCAAGACCCATCTAGCAGACTCCTGGGAAAGAATTCTCTATAGTAACTCAGGGCTCTCCTCATATAGCAGGGGTGGGCAAACTTATGGAACTCAAGAGCCACACAAATTGATTACTAAACCTTCAAGAGCCACACCTAGGGATATAGTCCTATACTTTTACCTACTCCAAAATTACTAAGTTTAATATTCATTGCACACTTGAATTTTATCGTAAAAAGAGGACAAATATTGATCTTACTAATGTCAGATTCTAATAATTACTTAAGGTTACCATGAAAACTAGGCCTATATGGTAAAAACTTAGCTGTTGCTTGATGTAGAAGGCTCCAAGCTAGTGATGCTGCTTCCCTGCTCTCCTGACCATGCCACCACTTCTCCCTGCCATCCCAACCCCCTCCCGAAGCCCCAGGCTCTGACACTGGCTTCCCAGGCTGACCCCCCCCACCACCACCACCACCAGGGCCCCCTTACTTGGCTGCTCTGGAGGCTAGGCACAGGCTGGGCCCCCCCCCCCGAATGTGTAAACGCCTAAGTTGGGGCTGCTTTCCTAAACTGATTTGCTGACATGTTTCTGCAAGCCAGACTTTTTCATTCAAGACCCACATGTGGCTCCTGAGCCAGTTTGGCCATGCCTGCCATATAGCATTCCTGTCACCAGTCATTGAGGATATTTGCTGCTGAGTCTCAGATTGGCTACATGCCAGTGCAGGCAGGCTCATCATACATACCCACCATAAATGTCTCACGGTCAGTCTTGTAGCCAGTTAGGAATTTTGCTTTCACTGGTCCCCCTAAAAGGTTATTCTAGAACTTCACTCTTCTGTTAGTTAGAAACCTTCATCTGAGATCAAGCTTAAACCTGTCAATTGTCAGTTTGTCTACATTTATTCTTGTGCCAGCATTAACCCTTAAATAACTCCTATCTCACTGATGTATTTATAGAGCACACATTGGGATAGGCTAAACAAGCACAGCTCTGTGAATCTTCTCTTAGAAGAGAATGGTTCTCTGTGGCATTCCCTGTAGTTGACCATTATTCTTTAGTCTCTGATGAAGAAGAGACACTCAGTTATGAAGAAACATGGCAGGAGAATGGCCACAAATCTATTAAAAGAAGTCTCCAAATGTATGTCCAAAATTGTGTGATGCCCTCTACAGGCACTTGTGTGCAGACATAGCTGTATAGTACCTCATTCTCTCACTAACTGAAGAGTTTCCTTCTCTGTAGTATTATTGCTGCAAGAAAGATGAATCTGCTGAGGAAGAAGAGGAGGAGGAGGAGGAGGAGGAGGAGCTGCCTGAACTTCCCACTCACTCACACCTTACGACCTGCAATGCCTGCAACTCCCGTATCGTTGATGGGCAGGGCAGCCCATTGCCACCACCCCATGAGTTTAACCAGCAGGGCGCCTGGAATTACTGCCCTACTTGTTCCCCCTACGGCTCACCCTTTTACATACGGACCACTGACATGGTGCGGAATGGTGGTGAGAGGATTACCTACACGCCAATGTGCTACAAGGAAATGGGGCAGCCCATCAAAATGGCAACCCTTCAGAATTACTCGATGACCCGCCATGGCACCATGCGCGAGACCTTTCCAAACCCGAGGGCTATTAGTACAGAAGTGTAACCAACAGTGTCAGTATTATGGGGCATACCCATGAAATGGCCATTGAGGGGTGGGGGCTCCATTTATTTCAATGGGGTTTCTTGCAAAGGAAAGGAACCCTTGAACAAATATCGACAGCTAAGTTGAAGACCCAGTGTGGTTCTGTGGTTGATCTGTCCAGATCAGTCAGCTTTTGTGGGAGAAAAAGGAGAGAGAGTTGCATGAAGATGTTGAATGTGGAGATTTTTGGATCCAGAGCAAGCGTAATATGACATTATATCTATTTAAGGAACTTGTCTCATGAGGGCTATGTACAATATGAACTAAGTTATCAAGACTTGTGATTCTCTAGACTCTGCTGGGTCTCTAATGAGGTCTTCGGTTTGTATACCAAGCCAACCCTACTTGTTTTCCAAAGCAATGCCACTGAGCACATTCAGAAGGAGAGATGGCATTCTGGGAGCTGTCAGCTCCAGCAATGACTGTGACATTAGAAAGATGGAAGAGAAAGAGGGTGAAGATCCAGCTAACATTCCGGGAGTTCTAACACTCTTGTGCAATGAAGGGCTGAGGAAGAAGCAAATAAACGATTTGCTGATTTTGTTCCCTTTGTATCATAGTAGCTGCAACTGAATAGTTGTGTCTCTAATACAATGTCAAACAAGATAACCACTCCCTGGCTACTTTAGATAATTGTAAGAAGGGGGTTACTGGCCTATGCTAACAATGATGATGCCACTCTGTTACAAGGGATGATCCTTTTGTTGCCAAAAATCCCTTTTAATTGTCCCAGGTCTTTTTTTAGTAATGATTTAATTTAAAGGCATAAAATGTGCAAGGTTTTATTAAAGGAAAAATTGCACCATTAAAGAAGTAAAGCTTTGACTGTCTGCAGGGTTTAAAGGCCTGAAAGATCCACTGATACTCCTGGGAAACTGAGAAATATTCTGTTGAGGACTAATTCTGCTTATGATAGCAATAGAGATGGAAAAGATCTACTAAATCACAGGTGCTCACCTCTGGGGTCATGACTGCTACTGTATAGGGATGGTCACACATAAAGGTCTTTAGGAGGACTCATGACTACCATGCATTTCTCTGTGGCTAGATTGGAGGCCTGAGTCCATTCGCTGTGGTAACATAGGATCACAGCATGAAAAATGTTGACAACCACTCAGCTAGATCATCCAGGCTCTCTCTTTCCCTCTCTGCAAAATGGACCTGGAGACTATTTTTTACTAAATACCAAAGTGGGAGAAAATTAGTATAAAGGCATTTCTGTCATTCCAGTCCATTTCAATGGCAGTCAGCTGCAGGGACCCCAGTGTGTGCTCCTGTGACTGCAGGTGGAGAGTAAGACTTGGTTGCAGGTAACCCTACAAAGCTGCACAAGTGATAACTAGTGTATGTTTAACAAACAGCCAATTTAAGCAGAATAATTTAGAACTATAAATAGTGATAGAGAACATAGTTTTAATCCATGAATGGTGCTGGACTGACAGCCCTTAAATTCTGTTTATTCACAGCTGAGGCATGATACGGTGCAGCCCAGACTTAGAGAAGCCAGAATAGCAGGTGAGAGGAGCGTTCAGTCTTCAGGCCCACTTGCTCGTTGATGTCTTTGCTGAGACTGCCAATGAGGGAGCAGATTGGTGCCACACATGATGGTGGTGCTTGTAGCATGAACATCTCTCCATCAGAAACCAGCTCATTTGGCATAGTTTTTAAACAGCTGTAAGTCACCCACTGGTCTGTATTTAAACAACTGCCTTACAAAAATGACTTGGTGTCCCTGGCCCCTTAGCCTTCCCATCCTCACTGCAGCTCCTAAACAGAACAGGCTCTAGTTCTTCCTCATTTGGTAGTTGCCCTTTAAGTGTCCTCTTAACTGCCTTGGGAGAAAAAAAAAACCAGCTAATGTAGGTAAGGCGCTAGTGGTGACAAAGGCCTCTGAGCACCGAGTTCCTTTGCTCCTCTTGGCTTTCTCTTCCAACTTGCACACTACCCCAGTGATACGGTGTCTGACAGGGCTTTCCTTGGTCTAACTCAACAAGTCCAATCTTTCACATCCTAATACCTGCTTAGCTAGCTTTGCATCCAGTTGTAACCCAGATGAGCCCTGCCCTGGTTAAAGTGAAGACTCTGGGCTAGACATAGCCTATGAGGCTCTGCCTCTTTAACATGAAGGGCCAGCCCAAGGAAACGAGGCCCCTATGTGCAATGCTACCTTTTCTAAGAGAAGATTGCTGGGATCGAGGTGGTGCATTGTAAGACATGCTGTAGGCCCTATGGGTTGCTCCTCTGTAACAAGGGAACGTAGCTGTAGGTTGTGCCACTGTACACAAATTAAATGTGACATTTAGGCTTCTCACAAACCATCTGTGGCTCTGAGCTAGATAAGGTGGGCTGAGATTGATAGTGCACTCACGATACTGACCCTTATCACACATTAACTAGCAAACACATTTTGCACTCTTGTGCTGGAACACATGTAAGTGGGTGAGTACAAAAGTGTGAGATACACAATACAAGTGGGTGACCAAAATGTAGCTTCAGCCCTGCTAAGGGTGAGTAATAACATCTGACTTTTCTATGTCAGCTTTCTACTCCTGTTGTTCAGCTGTGGCTACAGATTGACTGGCAGAAATAAATGAGGACTTTGAAACATAATATGGGCTGTCTCTGTTCTTTCTGCAGGGCCGGACTGGAAACTGTCTTGGGAAATGTCACCTCCTATCAGTTCCCTCTGTCACCTCCCATCCATTCCAGCCCCACTACCCTGTGCCAAAACATGTATTGTCTTTTCTGCTCATCTGTACAGGAAATACAAATGGATGGGTTAACACTTTACTGTCAAATGGACTTTTTTGTTGTTGGTTGACAATTGACCCTCTGGCTGGAGGGTAGAGCTGGTTGTGATACTTGCTGGTATTTCTTGCTCATGGGCATGGGGCACTGGGTAAGACCCAGCAGAAGTCATGACACAAATTAGCAAGGCTGTGGGGGAGGGGGAGAACTAGCTTGGCACTGATGGATGGCAGGGACCAAGCCCCCACACTACCCCAGATCTGGTTGCGTTGTAGAAAGAAGGGACTTATTGTGAAGTGTGCGTTAGGAGTCCTTCCTAGCTGATCAGTTCACTCTATAGGGACAGGCTCCATCACTGATCGCACCAGGCAGAATGGCTTCCATCATACCAAAGGGGTTTATTGTGGAGTCTGTCTAGGGGGAGCATGCCCCTTGGTCTTGGAAGGGAAGTGTGGTCTGGCAGCCATTAGGGTGCTTTACTCCTACACGACCGGCAACAGGCCTTCCTGTAGTACCAATGGGAACACAGCTTCACCTTCAGCACCAGCCCACAGTTGGCCATCATTTTGTCTTCACAGTCTTCATCTGGGGAATGAAATCAGCCACAGCAGGGATTAAGTAAGGGCTTTCTCCTGTGTCTGAGCTGCACCCACAGCCACCCAAAGCCTCTCCCCTTTACCTGGAGCCTCTGTAGGACACACCTGGAGTTGGCATGTCTGTTTGTCATCAGGTTTAGCAGCTGCATCGCAGCCATGTCCTAGCGCCTCTCCCTGGTAGCACTTCACTTCTCGGAGCTGCAGGCCGGCTCCGCAAGTCTTACTGCACTGTTGGAAGAGAGACAGAGGAGAAGCAAGCTGGAAGGGAGGCACCTTCCTATCACCCCTCAAGCACTACAGCGAGGCCCTCAGTTAATGCCGCTTGGGGGAAAAGAACTCTTTGCCTTGTGGGTTCCTGGTGCCCATTACTGACTTTTCCCAAGACACTAGCTCCTCCTCTTCTGGCTGTCTCCTTGTGTAATAGCTAGCAGCCCAGAGATGTCCTCCAGGCTTTGCTGAGCGCTGTATGAACTGAATAAAAGGGTTGGCCTCATTACTATCAACTAGTGCAGGGGTCTCAAACATGTGGTCCGTGAGCCACATGCAGCCCCCCCCCCCCCAGTTATTTCCTGCAGCCTGCAATGACACTATAATTGCCAATATTTGCAATATCATTATATGAAAACGTTTCAGTGGCGCGGCCCTTGGGCTAATGTACTAGTCCCTCATGTGGCCCTTGTGTGGTCTTCAGGCAGCCCTCATGGTGATTTGAGTTTGAGACAACAGAACTAGTGGTTCCAGCATACCTGGTAATGTGTGTCTGTACTGCACCTGATGAGCTGGCCCATGCTTGGGCGCAGGCAGTCTAAGCCCATCGAACCAACAGGTGTTCTGAAGGGGCTGGTAAGCAGGTTAGAATTTATAATTACTAACAAATGCAGCTGTACAGGGGATGGGGCAGTGGACTCCTCTGCACTGTAGGCAACGTGTTCAAATCCATCCCAGGGTGGGTGAGTTCTGAGACTGGCTACCAACTAATGGCGCTTTGGGGGGGGGCCTTGTGTAACAAGTGGTGGTGTCAATCCACATACATGGCAAATTATCTCCCACCCCCCTGCTTGCTGATCAGCCCATTATGGGAGGCCACAGCAGAGAGGCCAGACATGGAATGGTCTCAAGATCTGCGTGCTCATCTCATCCCAGAAGGTGGAGCCCTCTGAGGCGGGGTGGAGCACCTGTGTGCGATAGGGCATAGCCATAGCTAGCACATGGATGGAACTAGTTTGGGTCCATTCACCCCAAGTTCTCCCACTGACACAACAAGAAAGCAGCAGTTCGCCCATGTGCCAGCAGCCTCTCAGATTGCCTCAGCCTGTTCCACTGTAGTGCCCTGGGGTGTAGGCCCATAATCCCTCTCCCGCAGCATTTGCCCTCTTTGGTTTCCTCGCAGCACCTTTGCTACTTACCACGTCACTCACGTGCGTGCCCCTACCTGTGACCAGGCAGTTGTGAACCATGATGCGCAAGGCCGCTTGAAACAGGCTGCTTGCACATCAGGTTTCTGAACAGCATTGCAGCGCTTTTCTGGATACTCCTTATACACCCCATTCTCCAGGCCCGCACACAGCACGCGCCTGGTCTTCAGCCCCCGGCCACAGCTGGCATCACACTGGAAAAGTAAAAATAAGCCAGCTCAGTAGGGTTCCTAGGAAGGCTGCACTACAGCCATGGCCAAAGGCTAGTAGATCATCCAGTCTGCCTGCACACCCACTCCTCCACAGCAGGGCGGACACAGATGTGTTGTGTTCAGAGCAGGCATGAACAAGTCACTTAACGATTGTTCTCCAGCCACTGAGTCCAGTGGACGTTAGGAGCCTAAGTAGTGTTGAAGTGCTGGCTTTTAGTGGCTGTAATGCACTTTGAGGGGCTTGGAGCTGCAGCACAGACATGTGCAAGTTGCCAGCTTGGGTCATGTTACTGGGCCTTCAGGTGCTGGCTAGGCTGCAGTGAGACTGCAGGATCCCTTGCATGACCGCCTAGACCCATCAGTGCTGCTGATGCTGAGGCACCAGGTGCAAGTGTTGTGCTGTGTGGCTCTTAGCACCATTGCTTGAAGTGGATGGCTATGCTAAGAACTGGGCTGGTAGTCTCCATACATATATCCATGCGAGGGCACGGCTGAGCTCCCTTGTAGCCACACTGGTACAGGCTTCAGCGTGTAAGCCATCACCTACAGTCAGCCACACAGTTGCATCTGTCCAATGCTCATTTGTGCCCTCTGGGTAGTCACAGCAGCCTCTGCCAGCATTGTGCTGTAGTTATGTGCTCTGGCCCCCCCCCCCCCCCCATCCTCACCCCCCAATGCTGGGTGGTGGGGAACTAAATTCTGGTCTATCTTAATCAGCTGTCAGACAGAACTGATCACTAAGTCCTGTTCAACCCCCTACAGGAGAAGAAACGCCCTCAGCTTCCCTCATAACACTCAGACTGTGTCAGAGGTAAAACCGACCTTGTAAACCGAGCTGCAGTGTAGGGAGTGCATATTGCATGGCAGGATGCGTTAAGGAAATGCCCTGGGCCTAGGGCCATAGAACAGCTCCATCTTATTACACCCTTCTTGTTAGTGACGCCGCCAGCCGTGGTCACTAACCAGGAAGATGAGGTGAGTTTAAGCAGGCCTGCTTGCCCAAAGGGAGAAAAAAATCTTTAGCCAGGAACAAAGGGGACTAGAAACTCCGGGCAGCTAGAGCTTGCGAAGCAGAATTATTCAGTGACTTCCCTGCTTCAGAACCCCACCCATCTTAAAGGTGGATCCCAGGGATCTCTGTGGGCCCTCCTGCATTCTTTATAAAGCTATGTTTGCTCTGTGCCTTATGGGGTGCTCACATGCCAAAGTGTCTTGGTTTGCATGTCCTGGGATGCCAGCAAAAACACTGAGTGAACTCAAGGCTGAGGCTGACCTGGGCAAGCAGCACAGAACAGCGTCCAGGCAAAAGGTGGGTCTGTGCCATCACTGGCCATTTTGAAAAATCTATGGCACTGAGCAATCATATTTGCTGGAGTGCCATTGACAGCAGCTATGGTCTAGACTAGACAGGCCAGGAAGCGGGATGGCAGAGTGAACGTGATTGGGAGCCAGGAAGGATTAGAGCAGCTGGGACCCCCGCTTGTGCAGTTACTCTCTCCCTCAGCCCAGCATACTTCCTCTCCTCCCACTTCCATCCATGCCCACCTCAACCCCACAGTGTACGCAGCCTGTGCCACCCGGTTCTTTGCTCACAGCAGAGGCCTATGAAGCACGTCTGCTCCTGGAACTGAGGGATGCTCACAACAGCTTAGCAAGCACTTTGGGAGTGCCATGCCACATAGGGACCTTGGTGGCCCTGATTCCAGTAAGCCCACAGGCCTTGGCATTTGGCTAGTGTCTCTCTCCAGTGCTGGGGCAGTTCCAGCCAGCTCCATCCCCTCCATTACCCTCTGTTCACAAGGGACAGAAAGGGACTGGGTCACAGTGTGCCATGGAGGTGAACGAAAGGGCCTTGTTCAGAGCCACCCTAGGACCTGTGTGAGCTTCTGTGCTCAAGAGGAAGGGTGGCGCTAAAGCCAAGCTACCCTCTGAGGGGAGCTAGGGAAAGACAGCAGGTGCCTAGCCATTGCAGAGGCAGCTGGGGGGCATTGGCATGTGATTCCTCACCCTGCCTCAGGAACCAAGAGGCCTCAGTATGGACAGGGGCCAGCTGGCACCTGGGTCAGCCAGCCTTGCCTGGGGCAGTTTAGCTCTGGCATCAGTGCAGGAGCTGTTTTGCAGCTCCACATGCCGCAACTCTGGGCAGCCCAGCTGGCAGCTGAAGGCCTGGCCCACGCTCCAGTGGGGTGTTTGGCCTGAAAAGAGACCCACCCCAACTCATCCTGACCAATGAGGGCCTGCTCTAACTTCCACTATGGCCAACCACCCCAGGGGCCTCAGGGCAGGCAGGTCCCTGAGATCTGCTTCCCTGGTTCTGCTCCAGGAACCAGGCAAAGGAGCCCCTGAGCAGAACAGAGCCTGAAGGAGCTGAACCGGCCCAGAGAGCTGAGAATGCTGAAACAGCCTTCAGTGGGGAGCGAAGCTGAGTGCTTGCCCTGAAGCAGCCAATGAGGTCCACCAGGAGCAGCTTCAATGCTTCCCCCACTCCTGTGTGCCACCCCTGCCCCCCAGTGCCCTACACCGTCTCCCCTTGGGCATGACCCTCCCTCTCCTCACCAGGGAGAGGAGGGCCGACCTGGCTTCTCAGGTTCTTTAGGACTTATGCTTTGATCCTTCCCCGGGCCCCAAATGTGCTCCTTACAAGAGGCCTCAATACCTTATCCAGCCCCTCAGTGCTGACATGCAATCCCCTTGTGATTCCCCCTTCACCTGCAGACAGCAGGCAGGTTAAAGTGAGGCATCTCCCTTCAGGCTTACCTCCTCCCACTCCTGCTCCACCCAGTGTGCAGGACAGTTCTTGTCCCCACAGGGGTAGAGAACCAGAGGTTTGACAGCCGGGTCACACTGGGAGTCTGAGATCACCTTCCCCTCCAAGTTGTGGCATGTGACAAAACGGCTCATTCTCCCCTTGCCGCATGAACCTGAGCACTTGGAGAAATGAAGAGCATGTAAACATAGCATCCACTGAGCTGCTTTTGACGGGACGGAGCGTGGTCTGGTGGGCAGAACGTGAAAGGCAAGAGGCCTGAGTCCTTGCTCCTACCTCTGCTGCTGATGCACCATGGTTAAGTCACTCTATCTCTGGGCCACAACATAGCTCCCTTAGTCCAGGTGGTGCAGCAGCTTCCTTTCTAATCCTGTGTTTTCAGACTTGAGCTGACATTTGCCAGGCTCAGTCTGTGCCTGGAGGTGAATGTTTAATAACAGTTCAGCAAATAGAAGCAAGTTAGTCTCTTTTTTGGTGTATTGTGAGTAGGGGAAACTGCATTGAAGATAATCCCATAATCTGCTCTAGGGGAAGGAATTCCAGTCCTGTAATCTGCACTGGAAGTGAGGGGAATTTTGGTCCCCCAGTCGACTCTAACAGGGGGGCAGAGAGGTATTCTGTCTCCACAGCTGTTCAGTCCTGGGCTCTGCATTTCTCCACCCAGCTCTGAAACCATGAAGAAGCCACGGAGATAGGAAAAGCACTTGGCATGGACTCACCGGTCCCCAGTCAGAGGCAATCCAGCGGCGGTCACAGGGGGAGGCTATACACTCCTTCTCACTAACCGGCTTTGAGGCCTCGTCACAGAGGTCTGGCTCTCCTGAGCAGCGTACCTCCCTTTTCATCATCCCTTGACCACTGCATCGAGCAGAGCACTGTAACATGGAGACCAGGCTGGATGTCAATAAGGGGATGAGAGACTGGGATGGGATGTGGGAGGAAGGATGTATTTTTCTTCCCTAAACTCAAGTGATTGCTAGGGGAAGGCTGGTTGTGTGGAAGGGGACTCAGGGGAACAGTGTTCTAGTCCCAGCTCTGCAGCTGAGTGCTGGGTGCCCACAGACAAATCACTTCAAACAAATGCTCACAAGTTTTGCAGGCCCAGCATGAGTCACTTTGGGCCTGATTTTTCAAATCACTGAGCACACCCAGCTCCTACCAACAAACCAGACCTGGAGGGCCCTGGCACATTGAACTGGCCAACCAAAATCAATGACCTCTTCTGAAAGAGTGGGCATTAACGTCTCACTGCCTCAGTTTCCTGAGCTGTAAAATGGGCAGTTAGGTTCCAGTCTTGCAGGGGTCCTCTGTGACTGAGATCACAGAAATCCTCGCAGGAATGATGTTGCAAAAATTCAAACTGTTACACAAGATTGCAGGTGTGAGACTTGACTCCAGTCCCCTGGCCTGTGTTAGAACATGTAAAAGATGGACAAGAACAGTGCTAGCTTCTCCATGACACCTAACTAATGTGCCTCAAATCACCCAGAGACCTCCTCAGCACTATACAGAGGAATGAGGGCAATTTTCCACTTGCTGACAGCAGTTTTCCTCTGGTCATGGGCTACTCCCCAGTTTAACCCTGACACAGAGGCTGCTGCACTCCATACCTCTGACCACTCGGAGAGTTCCCACTGAGGCCCACATGCCTTGTTCTTGCACACTTTCCTCTCCATTGGCCGGGCCAGCCCAGCTGACTCACACAGCTCATTGTAAACAGAGCTGTCGAAGCCTGGAGCCAGCATCTTCCAACAGCGCACGGTACGGTACTGGTAGCCCTCTCCGCAGGTCCTGGAGCACTCACTCCAACGGCTGGTCTCCCACCTCCAGATGGGTTTAAAAGGGGAACAAAGACAAGTCAGAACAAGAACCCTGAGGGGCACAGACAGCAGAGACAGGGGTATCTGACATAGGTCATTGGTGGGCTTCCCACAGTAGGTTCCTTCATCTTCCTGGGTACCTGGGACTTCTTGGTTGCCCATGAGTCTCTAATCAAAGTGAAGGCTCTATAGGACACTTACTGTTCTGAAATTAGTTAGCAGTTCCTCATCAATCTCCCACCATCCATTGCTGAAATGGCTGCATATTTCCATGAGCAACATGATCACCATACACAGAAGGCTGGGTTGTCCCACTGTTTGTCTGAGTCAACAGGAGAGTAAGGGCCTTTCTCCCTTGCTCAGACTGTGAGTGACTCTAGTAGGGAGCACAGGGGCTACACCCCCTACTGTTAGTAACTGGGTGAGGGCAGGTAGTAAAGGGTGGAACAAGCCCTGGCTCTGCATCCACTAGCTACAGTAGATAGATGAGTGCCTTGGGGGAGTGAGCTGCTCCATGAAATGAGGGAGGAATGACTTATTCCACCACCAAAGTATGGTGGGAAAAGGGCAAGGAGGCAGTGTGACAGGAGCCACTTGTTCCCTTGTTCCTGGCCATGCAGTTTTGGGTCACCCCTTCCTCTGGGTAGGTTGTTAAATTGCTCTCCCCTTGTAAATTATATGTAATGCTTCTGGCCCTGCTGATGAGCAGAAATGTCTTGGTGGTTTTATCCCAACTTGCACAACCTGCTACATCAGCTTTAGACATCCACAGTTTGTCCAGTCTGCCAGAAAGCAATGACACTCAGCCTGTGTGAATGTTATCTCCAGGGTCACTCCTAGCACAGCTGTATTAAATCATCACCAGAAAATGATGGACTGGGGCAGTTCCTCGCCCACCTCTAAATTCTGCTTTGTGAGTGATAAGTGACAGCCAGTGTCAGTTCTTTTGAGTGGGATCAGTTACAGGACAAAGAAATCCCACCTCTCTCTCACACTTTCTCCCCTTCTTACTCCCAACATAAGTGACGGTTGCACATAGTGAGGGGTTATGCCCCTACTCACATACACATACTTATGCTAGCTGCTGCAGCGCTAACACACATGTAAACAGCAGTGCAGCTGCAGTAGTGTGGGTAGCAGACATGGAGGCATGATTGAGCTGTGCTGAGTAGGAACCCATGTGAAACCGGTGGGTTTGCTCTGGGCACCTGCCCTGGGTGAGAGTCAGGCAATCACATCCCTAGTTCACGATATAGGAAAAGGCTTAGTTTCTCCTACTCTGTTGGTCATTGGCTTCCCATGCATTATTCTGCCTGTGTGTGCCTGTCTCAAGTCCCACCTAGCTCAGTTTGCTGCCCTGCATGTCCATCTCTGGCTAGCTGATAGGGATATGTTCTGAGAGAAGGGCTAGGATTTAAATATCTGCACTCACCTGGGCTGACAGTCTCTCCCAGAGCAGAACTCATGTGTGGGTTCTGGGCGGGTCAGGGCATCACAGTACGCTTCCTCTACTTCCACTCCATCATACCGAACACACATGGCATAGGAGGTGCTGATACCTGCTGGGAACCAGGAATCTCTCTTAGTCAAGAGCCATCAGGGTCTGCTATCCTACCAAACATTATTCTCTCCACCAATGACATTATCCTGACTATATCTGAGACTCCAGTGCCATTATAAAAATACAAATATTCAGTTGGATCACTCTCCAGAAGAGAACTCCAAATGTCAAGCTCCTCATAAAGAGGCTAGCAGATCATCAGTCAAGATCAGAACTGCATACTCCACAGCACAGTTTATAGGTTCCAAAGACAGCCTGATGCAACTGATGGATTGCTTGCCCCTCCATCTCTTCCCATATCCATTATCCTGAAATGTAAGTTAAAGCACCCATGAAATGTAAGTTAAGCTCCCATCCCAGACTCTCCATGAACTTCAGCTGAGTCAAGAAGTCCTCTGCAGACTAACAGGCCTTGAACTGTATCAGCTCCTTTTACCCAACAAACACTATACTTCAGCCCCTCCCATCCTCCCACCATCATGAAGCCAACTGGTAAAGACATGGAGTCCAGCTCAGAGCTATTCAAATCAGGGGATTTCACCATTTCCAAGTGTGAACCTACCTTTAGCTGGGCTCAGGCTCTTCTCATTTGCTTATTACAAGTTTTAAAAGGCTCAACCCAGGCCCAGAAACATGCACCCATCTCCCAGTTCAGGTAATTACATAAGATGCTTGCTGAATGAAACAGGAGCCCCTGTGACTCAGATCACATACACATGCCCAGGTCCTTCCCCTGCAGCTCTCACATGTACCATTTGTTGGCTGGAGCACAGGAGTTGTGCCCAGCTGTAAATGATAACCCTTGTTCATGGTGCAGCTGGGTCCTTTATTTCATAGCTCCATTTGTATTTGAAGAGGATTTAGTGCTGGTGAAAAGCACTTGCCAGCCCTTGCGAAAGGAACCGTCTATTGACGCCTGAATGATGGCCAACACAGACGACAGCAGTGCAAGCTTTCACCACCCTGCCCTAGCCATGTGCCTCAGTTCTGATCCAAGCAGTGGAATGGTATCTTACACACCATTCCTCATGGCTGAGATTGCCCACAGAAGTGTGGACTTGTGCCAGTGGGAGTGGAGACACTCCTCCATTAGGCCTAAGAACACTAAGTTATTTCAGAGACCATCAAATCACCTTCACATAGTAACAGCTCCTGGGCTGAACGATAACTGGAGACCTCCTGGTGAACAGCTCTGTGTTTCATTCCCAGTCCTGAAAAACCATTCAAGTCTCCTAGACCAAACCTACCTGAAGTGCATGTGGAACTGCAGGGAGCATAGGCGGAGACCTTCCACCGGTACATGTCAGCCAGGCTGATGTCATCATGGCCCAGGGGGCTCAAATCAAACTCATTGCTGCAGAGATAGGAGCATGAATGAGCTTACTTTGGGATGCCATGAGTGAAAGAACAATGGCAGAATAATGAAAGCCTTCCTCAGGTACTTCAAGGGATGGAGAAGGAACCCTGTGGCTCTGGTTTTGCGCTCACTGACCCCCCCTCCATGTTCACAGGTCTCAGGTAGCATGGTTACGGCTGGTGCATCTCATTAGTGAGTAGAGCTCAGACCCATGGATTCAGTGGGAAATTTATAGGTGTCTGGATGGCCATCTGTTAAATATTCCTCCATTAGGGGAGTGAGTACATGATCTTTATCCTTTAAGTGAATTCTGATACTGCAAGGAGGACTCAGAATGTAACGGGGGTCCTATATATACTTGCATTCATATTTCTGATGGAGGGGTAGAACTTACCCAGATCCCATTTAAAGGGACTGTGTATGAGGTGACCATGCCCCTTTGGAGGAGCTGAGGCACTCTGGAATGTGTTCTGGGAGTTTTAGCTCAACTGGCAAAGCTGCTGGCTTGGTAAGGCATTTGCTGTAATGACACAGGAGCAGGAGAGGGGGAACCCAAGAGGAGAACTCTGAGGCTACCTTGGGAATGGGATGACCGGTTCTCCCTGGATAAACGTCCTCCTGTCTTCCCTCAGGAACCTGGTGGCATCTCACCTTTCAGGGCCAGGGGCTTGAAGAGATTCTGCCTGGTGCCTATTCCCAAGGCCAGTGTGGAAGCTTGAGCTGGAACCCAGCAGGCGGCTCTGCACATTTGCAATCACACTGTAATTAGCTGCTTCCTCCTGGCTCCCTGCATAAGCCTCTGCCTTTGTGTGCTCCAACAAGTTCTTACTGACAGGCTTTTTGTGCAGCCCTTCTGGCCATCGAGCCACCAGCTTGCTCCAGAGCCCCGCTGTTGAGTTCTTCCAGCCCAGCTTGGCACCCAGATGCTGCTGTTCTCTGCAAAGGGCAGTGTTTTGTGGGTCCTGGTGACACAGTCTCCTGAAGAGATGGAGCCTGGTTGCCCCGCTCCCACTGCTCTCCGGCAGCTCGGGTCTCATCACGCTGTAGGGCATGGCTGTGCTGATAGAAATCTGATTTAAGCTGGGGGCTGAAAGAAAAGATGCAGGGAAATTAATAAACCCATAGAACAGGGGTCTCAAACTCAAATCACCTTGAGAGCCACATCAGGACTAGTACAGGGCAGCATGAGGACAAGTACATTAGCCTGAGGGCTGCTCCACTGAAACCTGTTCATACAATGATATTGCAAATATTGGTAACAGTAATGTCATTGTGGGCCACAGGAAATAGCTTTAGAGGCCGCAAGCGGCCTGTGAGCCATGTGTTTGAGACCTCTGCCATAGAAGCTAAAGTAACCACTCCGTCTTAAACGCACCCCCCCCATGGTAAAGCACCCACTGGTTTCAATGAAAGTAGAGTTGGCCAATGCTGAGTGCTTCTGGAAGTCCCACCCTTAATGAGCACCTCAGTTACCCAACCATCAGGTAGTCAAGAAAATAAACCAACCTGAATCAGTTTCTCCACTGACTGCCGCCACCTTCTCCTCTGTCTCCTCTCCCGCTCCATTTGTATGGTAGACTTGTCTGATCTGGAAGCCAAACTTCTCTTCTCCCTCTTCCAGCTGTTCCCAGCCCCAATCCCCAGCCTGAGTGGTGGCATTACTCTGGAAAATGTCCTGGCCATTGAAGCTCAGGTCTGCATGCTCTTCTCTGGGTGGGAATCGGTCACTTACATCAATTGGTGAGAGAGAGAGCCAAGTGTCATTGAAACCAGGTGCAGTCCTGGAGTCTACTGGAACTGGGGCTGGATGTTTGGGGCTGGAGTCTGGGAGATGAAGGTGGAGAGGCACCTCTAGGGCAGGGTCAGCTGTTTGGAGAGCTGGTGAGGGCACGTGTGGCACGGTGTAGTCATAAGTTATATGGGGCATTTTCCCATTGAAGTTATAGTACTGGGAAGAGAACAAAATCCCTTTTAGCTCATTTGCTCAGAAACATATCTGAGCCACACCCTGAAACTGGATGTGGAGAGTAATTGCTTTGTGGTGAACACAGAGGACATGGTGTACACAGCATGGCCAGGCAAGACCCACTCCCCAGGAATGGTCTCTCCCAGAAGGCATCACTCACAATTCCCTTGCCTGAAAGGCACCTGCGATCTTGGGGCTCAAAAAGGAGACAAACAGGGAAGCACCCCAGTCTTTAGCTCCTTTACATACCATGGAATTCAAGGACTGATTGGTGGGCCCTTGGGCAATGATGTATTCCAGGCCATCGGAGTGCAGGCTGGAGGGGCGGCGGTACTTGAACACGGTGCCAGCCACCCGGAAGTTCTGGGGATTGTCAATGGCATAGTTCCCATTGAAGAAAAAGTGCCCAGATTCATCTGCCAGTGCTGCAAAACAGAGAAGATGAACAGGAGACTTAACTCCAAGCATACTGCAAGGAAGAGAAGTCAACAGCAGCCCATGCAACAGGACTGGATTTGGAGTCAGGGCAGTATACAGCTGCCCATAGGGAGCAGAGAAGGGAGATGGCTACCATTTTGTATTTTGAGGATGCAACTCTCCCCCTGCTGTAAGTTGCACAGAATTTGACTCATCAGCTCAGGTAGACAGTGGCCAACACTAAATGCTGTAGCGGAAGCTAGAGGCAAAAATATACAAACAAAATTGCTCACTTGGCCATTCGTACATGGTAATTACTGGGAGGTTTCCAAACTTCTTGCTTCATGAGATGTGGTAATCCTTATTTTGACCTGTATACCTAGAAGTGGACTGCTCTCTAGCTACCCATGAGACTTGTATGAAGTATACCACTGTCAAGGAATATCATGAAGGGAAAGACACTGTCTTGGGCTCTGTGTGTCTATGTCTTGAGGTACCAAGTTTGGGATGTTCTGCACTCACTCTACAATACTATATGGTTCTAGTCCAGATCCCCTGAATCACAGCAGTGTATGTGATCAGGGAACAGGGCACTAGACTAGATGTGTTCCTGAGGCCCCTTCCAATCTTAATATTCTATGATGCTAACAGGGAACATTAAAGAAAAACAGGGGATTCAGTGGAACAGCGATAAATGTAGAGAAATTTCACTTCCAAAGACCTGAATTCAAATCCATTTTAACTCAAAAATATTCTGACCCAGGTCTGGCTTTCTAATTGTCCAGCCCCCTCATGTTCGGGCTGTTTGGAACCAAGGTTTCAGTGCGAGCCTGTCTTAGTCAAGTGAATTACAATGGAGGTTTGACATATTATCTGTGGTCCCCTAACAGTCTCACTCCAGCTAGCTCTCTCAGCCCTTTGTTTTTTGAAAGCAACAAGTAACCTGTCAGCTGCTATGCAACATATCCAGAAAGAAAGCTCACAAAGCACAAAAATCAAAAGCACAAAGGAGTGTGTGATATCTAAGATGAATGGATGGTTCCAGGTGCGCAAGGATTACAGAGGGTTTTGTCCATCCTTTATTCCCTAAAGCCTGTATTCTCACCTCCTAAATACCTGATGGTTGAGTAGTTATCCTGTGAAGGCCAGGGAGTGGTGGGCTCATGACGAATCTCTCAGTGAAGTCAGAGGGACTACAAGGAAGTCAAGTGCAGACCCCCAAGAATCCTGGTTCCTCTCTCCAGTGTACTGATCCTTCCCTGCTGCTCCTCTCAACCCTGAAAATGGCTCACTTGGGAGCTGCACTACCATTGGCTCCCCACCACAGCTGGCTAAGCATCAGGAACTGCAGAGCAAGAGTTAATGAAGCAAAGAAGTTTTGGATACTTCTTTCCAGATCTGCCAATTTCCGATGTCTAAAGGGTTCATATCTACTTAAAGCTGCTCCCCACCATCTCCCTTGCTCCGGTTTGACTTTACCCACTCCAGCCTGGCAGCAGTCATACACAAGGCCTCCTGATGCAATCCCTGAGCTTTTGCTCCTACCTTCTTTTGCTGTTGGGGCCAGTTCTCTCTGCACCATTGCCAGGGGCACAGTCCTTTCCCAACTCCTGGGTGTAGTGACAGGATACCCCCAGCATGCTCCTCTGTGGCTTACCCAGAATGTTTTCAGTTTTCCGGCGCTCAATGATGAGAATGTCTGTGGCACCGGCAGGGATGTTGGTGATGAACACGTAGCCTGGGGAGTGGGAACAGAACAAAGGTTGGGGAACACAGTGTGGGAAGGAGACTCAGGCTGATCCAGCCTTAACAGATGGTCACTGAAGGGACTGCAGTATGGCCAGCATTCATGATTTTGTCAGGAATCTCATGATGATTGTTTTCATTAAAGTCCCAGCTCCTGGAGTCACAGAATAAGTGATGATTTCAGCCATCATTCTTAAAGAAAAAGTGAATTTCTAATTCTTGTGGCTCTGACAAAGGTTTCAGAATGTGACTCTAATGTTCCAAAGGCTCACAAATGAAGAGGCAAGTAAAATTATCACCAAATCTAATATTTTTACATAGTCTCATGATTTTAAAGCTATCTTTTGGTGAACCTGATCGACACCTGGTGTTGGCAATGTTGGGATTGGCTGATAGGCTTTTGCTATGTTACAACAGGAATAGCCAGAGGCACTGTATTGGCTCTGTGTGCATCGAAGAGGGTGCTGGTACAGTGCAGTGTCAGAATTACTGTTTTAGCTCAAGAGACCTGTGGTTTTTGGAGTTCAAGAAGCGGTCTTGTCCCAGCTCTCCTTTGTGCATGTCTATTTGCAGTCAAAGACTTTTTTTAAAAAATCACTTCCTGGTCTGTTGGCTTAGAGCTGCTGCAAGCCTCAGGGGTACAATGAGTTCTGAGACAAACTTGGTGGGAGGAAGAAGGTATCAGTTTTTAGTGCACGAGTGTGTGATGCTCCCCTCTAGAGCCAAGAGCACAGAAGGACTGACTACTGCCCAAGGTTGGAGCTGGACTAGTAACCTGGAGGTCAAGGGCTACAGATCTCACCAACCCCCTCAACTGGATTGTTTCCCCTTGAACGAGCATGACCTGCAAGGGTAGAAGAAGACAACAAGCAAGTGCATAAACCAATTTTGTAATGATGCGTAAAGGAGGCCTAGCAAGTTTTTATTAGATTGTGTTCAAAATTAGAAATGCAGATCTTCTCTGCCCTGCAAAACTCTATGGTAACTCCCTATTGGAGACCTACTGAAATAATGATATCACAATAGACAAAAGACTGTATACTTTCCACAGTGTGGCCACAGCAGCGTCTTTGCTATTGCAATCTAAACAGTAATGAAAACAACAAATAAAAGATGAGTAACTGTGTGAGGAAGGGAGTATTAGTCTCATTGTTTGACCCTATTTTTGATTTATTGTGAACACTTAAGACTCAGGTCATTTGTTAAAAGTCCAGCTTTTCTCACCTTGTCCCATAGAGACAATAGCTTTTTATAACAATCTGTACCTCAGTAACTTTTCCCCTGCTCCAATGCTTTCCCACATACCCACTGTGCTTCCTTTCCCCCCTATGACTGAAGAGGTGTTACTAGGCCACTTCATCTTGAATGGCCCCTTGAAAGATATTCACTTGTTCACTACTTATGCTAAACAACCTGTTCCACTTCTATTTAGCTGACATGCTCTGATAAAGGTTATGTCTACAGCAAAAACGAGAGTCCTGTGGCACCTCAAAGACTAACAGATTTCTTCAGACATAAGGTTTTGTGAGCTCCAACCCACTTTGTCAGATGCTACATCTGATGAAGTGTGTTGGAGCTCACAAAAGCTTATGTCCAAAAAATTTGTTCATCAATAAGGTGCCACAGGACTCTCATTGTTTCTACTTTACAGAGACTAACACGGCTACCCTTCTGGAAATTTTCGCTATGTCTGCACTATCACTTATGTTGGTATAGCTCAGGCGTAACCAAACTGCGGCTCGGGAGCCACATGTGGCTCTTGAATGAAAAATTGTGGCTCCTGGCAAAACATCAGCAAATCAGTTTAGCAAAGCAGCCCCAGCCTAGGAATTCAGGAGGGGTTCGGGACAGTGGGGAGAAATGCAGCATGGTCGCGGATGGCGGGGAGAAGTGCGGCATGGTCAGGATTTTAAAAAACTTGCCCCCAGCCTGCGGTCTTCTACATCAAGCAGCAGCTAATCTTTTACTGTATAGGCCTAATTTTCATGGTAACCTTAAGTAATTGTTAGAATCTGACATTAGTAGGATTGATATTTTTCCTCTTTTTACAGTAAAATTAAAGTGTGTAGTGAATTTTAAACAGTAATTTTGGAGTAGATAAAAGCATATGGCTATAGGCCTCAGTGCAGCTCTCGAAGATTTAATAATCAACTTGTGTGGCTCTTGAGTTCCATAAGTTTGGCCACCCCTGGTATAACTTATGTCACTTGGGTGTGAATAAACTACTCATCTGAGCAACATAAGTGACACCAACATAAGTACCAGTCCAGACAAAGCTATGTCAGTGAGTGACCTTCTATTGACATAGCTGCTGCCACTTGCTGGGGGAGGATTAATTGTGTTGATAGAAGAGCTGGCTCCCATGGTCTTAGAGCAGCTATACTAGAGATTCCAGTGGCATAGCTGCATCTGTATATGTAACCTAAGTTGCCCGAACCTGAGGCAGAACTCTGCATAAGCTTGAAAGCTTGTCTCTCTCACCAACAGAAGTTGGTCCAATAAACAATATTATCTCCCCGCCTTGTTCTATTTTGCCCTTTGAATGAAGGTGTGAAAGCTCATGGTTGAAATCTGAGTCCCCAAGAACCCTCCAGCAAAATCAAGGAGGACCAGATGTGACAATCCTGGTATTAAAAAAACAAGCAAACAAACCCAGAAAGTTATACTTATTTTTCAAAACTGTTTCAGGCCTTCTTTATCCATCCTAAAGCAGCAAAACCAGGCAAAACCTCAATCCTCTGAAGGTCACCTTTAAAAGTTAAGAAGTGCACTTTGGAACTGGGGTTTATTCATAGCTGACAGTTGCTTCTGGAAAATGAAAACGAACCACCCAGCCAACAAAACAAACAAACAAACCCTCCCCATTCAGCTTTTTCCTTTTCCCATAGAAAAGAAGAATGATCTGCCAGAGCCGTGAAGCAAAGTGGATGCAGTTACAACAGGGCTGTATCCAGTAGGGGGTGTTGCAGTCTAATTCAATTACCATAGAGTAGAGTGAGTAGGTGTCTCAGAATGTCCTACAATCAATATTCTCTGGTTATCAGTGTATCACAGTGCTGCTCTACTGCTCAATAATCCCATCATTCTGTGAGGCAGAAAAAGTGGGAATATGGAGAGGGGTATATATGAAGGGATTTGCAGTGCCTGAAGGGGGACCACCCTAATTTAGCCGAATTTCAAAGAACAGTTACTCTCTCTGCAGCCTACAGGCCTGGAGAATACAGGAGAGCAATTGCTGTCACCAAGAACTGCAACAGACATTTACAAATGTAGCAACCCTCTTGTTACAAGCCTAAAATCAACTCAGAGCAGAGATAAAAGAAGGTACACTGAACTCACATCATCTGACATAGGCAAAATGCCAAAATCTATAGACAGAAATAGCTTCCCCAGCAGTTTTGCGTCATAAAGAGAGGGAGGGAAACCTCACTAGCTTACCATATAGCATAGCAAACTAATCTCCTCTGGTTATCAAGCTAAAACGATCATTTTGGTTTAAATGGGAAAAGAAAGGCAAGGAATCACTCAGTTCCTTCAGCTGGCATGTTCGCATTCTGCTCTAGTTGACAGTAGGTGTCAGCAAGAAGCAATACCAGAAACCTGTTTGATGGGCATCACTTAACGAAGTGTACCTAACTGTGAGATCCCCTTTCGGAAGCTCCCTGAGACACGATAGCAAGTGCTGCCATCCCCGCCGCACACCCTGCATCTGTCCATCATCCGGGATGAGTAGAGACTGCCATCACATCCAACAGGCTGCAAGGAATACAAAAGAAAAGATGACATTTCCAGAGAGGTCTTCAACCCCCTCTGGAGCAAGGCACATCCCTCACAGATCTGTTGGCTACTTGCACAGGTGACATTCTAAATTGAGAAGAACCCCTGGAATGAGAGTTGACTTGTCTAGGGCACAAAGAAGTAAAAGCTCTGGGGCAGAAGGGAAAGGGCTGTTTTAGCTCATACTGCACCAACATTTAATTGCCCCAGCTTACTGGAACACTGGTTCAAACTGTCCTTCCCGCAGAAGGTGCTGCATCCAATAATGGCCTTGCTGAGCCAGCAGACACCTGTTTTTAGTGAGGCAATGTCATCCCCAGGAGGCAGCACATCCAACAGTGGCAAAGCCACTGTCCTTTGAGCCCTGAAGTTCTAAGGTTTTAAAGCTCCCTGAAGTGGTGCTTGACAACAATAATTTACAGCCATGCCTTCAGCCTCCTGGTCCATGGTCCTTCTTCACTCACACTTGCCTTCTCACCTCACACTTGCCATTGATGCAGACCCCCTGGAATGTCCTGTCTTTGCAGGATGTGCCATCCTGTGCTTGAACCATCAGCTGTCTCTCTCCACTCCTGGTGGTGCACTGGAGGTCACAGGGCTTGTTGGAGATACTAGTGTAATCATCTAAAGGGAGAGAGGTGAGATGGCAATGAGCAGAGCAAGGGGGCACAGGATGGCTCCAGGACTGACAGTGAGACAGTGCTCTTCTTCTGTAGGTCACTGGTTTACAACAAGCCAGGCCAGTATCAACTGAGTGTCATCACTTTTTTGAGGTCATTTAGTGGCTTAGGTGATAGGATTTGGAAGTGGAATGGTGTCCAGCTTCTAAAACCCATCACTACAACTGGCAGCAGTGTAGGCAAAATCAAGTGGCTGAATGGGAGTGGAGACTGCTCACAGACATGGTGGAAGCTTGAGCTGTTGCCAGGCCTGTTGTGTTTTGTAAAGACATGGAGGGCTCTTGATTCAGCAGCTTTCACTCCCATTACCAGGAGCCAGAGGTACTCGAGGAGAGAATAGAGGAAGAGCCACCTCAGTGGAAGACACAGAGCCCAGGCCCAACAGTGATGGAGCAGTGCCTCCATGATCTAGTAGTCATCAGAAACAAAACTTTGGCCTGGTTGTGCTGCTAGGAGGAGAGGTACTGATCACACATTTCCCTTCTGATCCTGTGCAGGATTGCCCATCATTGCAAGGGCCCTAGTCTAAGACTCAGGGAGCAGGGCGCGCCTGTGTCCCCCTACCTCCTGCCCCATTCATGGGGGCTTCATGCACCCTAACATCTGGACAGGACATATGGAGAGTTTGTTTGCTCAGCCATCACCTTTGAATGGTGGTTTTCAAAATACAGGTCAGGACCAAGTACTGAGTCAGGGGACCCCCTGTTGCTGCTGCCACAAGACTGGAATGCATTGCTCAAAGATGTAATTGTTGGGTCACAGGCATAAATAATATTTTTCAACTGGCTCCCAAGAAAAAAAAATTTGAAAATCACTGCCTTAGAAGACTGGAGCCATAGACCATTCCTGTTTGCTCCAGCCAGGATCCTAGCCAAAGCCTAGGAGATGCCCTGGCCTGGAGCTGGGGAAAGCTTATACCCCAAACCAAGGAGTCAATCTTCTTCTCCTACCCCTCAGTGACAAAGTTTCCTCTGGTACTTCCCCTCCCTCAGCTCTCATGTTGGGATGGTCAGGCATGGACAAACCTGGGTAGAGAGGCATCCAGTGATAATAGTGCTTCCCAAAGGCCTTGGCATTAAAAGTGGCACACTGCTGTTGTTTGAAGCTGGCTGTGTTGGCTGGGCAAGGCTGCAGAGAAAGTAAAGCTAAGATTATTATTAACTTATAAAGTTTGCTGATGATACCAAGCTGGGTGGGACTGCAAGTGCTTTGGAGGACAGGATCACAATTCAAAATGACTTGGACAAACTGACGAAATAGTCTGAGGTAAACAGAATGAAATTCAACAGACAAGTGCAAAGTACTTCACTTAGAAAAGAACAATCCATTGCACATATACAAAATGGGCAATGACTGCCTAGGAAGGAGTACTGCAAAAAGGGTTCTGAGTGTCACAGTGCAGTGGCTGTCAAACCACAGGTAATGACCCAGGGCAGCCCGAGTCCTTCTTAGCTTCCCCCAGCTGCTACCCCTGGGTGGAAACAGCCACAGAAAACTTCAAAGGACGCCGCCTGCTGTGGGGTGCAGGTAGCAGCATAACAGCCAGTGTCCTTATCAGTTTCCCACAGCTGCTTCCACCCAGGGGAAGCAGCAACAGGAAATTTATGACCGTGCTGGGTGTCAGTCAAAATAATTTTTTTCCAACTGGGTCACAAGAAAAAAAATTTGATGACCACTGTCATAGCGGATCACAAGCTAAATATGAGTCAGTAGTGTAATGCTGTTGCAAAAAAAGGGTAATACCATTCTGGGATATATTAATAGGGGTATTATAAGTAAGACACTAGAAATAATTCTTTCACTCTACTCTGTGCTGATTAGGCCTCAGTTTGAGTATTGTACCCAGTTCTGAGTGCTGCATTTCAGGAAATATGTGGACAAATTGGAGGAAGTCCAGAGAACAGCAACAAGAATGATTAAAGGTCTGGAACACTTATGAGGAAAGACTGAAAGAGCTGGGTTTGTTTAGTCTGGAAAAGAGGAGACTGAGAGGGGACATGACAAGTTTCTAAGTACCTAAAAGGTTGTTACAAAGAGAAGGGAGAAAAATTGTTTTCCTTAACCACTGATGATAGAACAAGAAGCAATGGGCTTAAAGTACAGTAAGGGTGGTTTAGTTTGGACACTAGGAAAAAATTTCTGACTGTCAGGGTGATTAACCACTGGAATAAGTTGCCTAGGCAGGTTGTGGAATCTCTATCACTGGAAGTTTTAAGAGCAGATTAGACAAACACCTGTCAGGGATGGCTTAAAAGGGTACTTGGTCCTGCTATGAGTACAGGGGACTGGACCTGATGACCTCTCCTGGTTCCTTCCAAATTCTGTGGTTATCCTCCTAGATCAAAACAGGCCCACTATGGAAAGGGAAAATTGCTTCTCTCATTTCAGGGAAGAGGGACCCCTTGGATCAAAGCTAGGATTCACTAGTAGAGAAATGCAAGAAAGCTCTATACGAAGTTAATATAACCAGCAGGCCCTCCCTATCTGAGAGCTGTGGGTAGAAACTTGGCTGTCATGTTACAAAAGGGGAGAGCGGATAGAGCAGAGGCTAAGAATCAGGATGCCTCTGTTCCATCCCCACTCTGCCACTGCCTTGCTCTGAGAGCTTTGGCAAGTCATTTTCCTCATCTGTAAAATGAAGATAATTGTAAAGCACTTTGAGATGAAAGCTCTAGGAGTTTTACTCCTCATTGACTATCCCAATAAATAGGGCAGTGGTCTGGGTATCAGGAGGCCTGGATTCAGTTCCCAGCTCTGCTACTGCTTTGCTGGCTGACCTTGGGCAAGTCACTTTCTTCTCTGTGCTTCAGTTTCCCCATCTGCAAAAGGGAGACTGGTACTGGCCTCCTTTGTAAAGCATTTAGGATCTACAAATAGAAGGAGCTAACATTGTTCTTATTCTGATTGCTGTATTAATATGAATAAAACATCCATCCACGTTTCACTGGGGTTAGCAGCATCAAGTCAACATTGTTTCTGGTCTCAGTATTGGCCTTGTTCTTATCTATAAAACTAAGACCTTTACTCACACCTGTCAGTATATCAGTCCCCCTCTGTCCACGTCACTGTCCGTCCTGTTCACACCCTTCATCTGCTTGCCATTGCCATGCCAAATCCAGCAAGTCTGCCCTGGCATAGCAGCTCTGTGAGTTCCTGAGGACACCTCAGTTCCCTAGGAGTAAATAGGCAACCCTGGGAGAGGGTCTTACCTGTTGCTGGCACAGCTGGTAGTTCTTGGACTGGCCCCCACACATGGTGCTGTTTGTGCCCTGGGATAGGTGGAGCCTGCAAGCAGAGAAGAGCAAGCTGTGGGAAGAGTGCCCAGTGGTTTTGAGGATGAAAAGGTGTTAAAACATGGAGGCTGTCAGACAGTTGTGGCTTCTGACTTACCACACAGACACAGAAGTCAGGCAGTAATTTGCTATGTGTGTGTATTAGAACGGTGGGTTACTCACCAGTAACAGTCCTTCTTCGAGATAGGCTGCTTGGATCCATCCAGTAATGGGTGTCTCTGTGCCGGAGCGCCGGATTGGTCAGAAAACTTTTGTCCCAGCCTGCCAGGAGAGGGTAGGCAGCCTCCGCCCCCCACGCCAGCCAGTGGCTATATATACAGCCGCCTCCAGACCCCTCCCCAGTTCCTCGGAGTTGCCAACTCCAGATGCGGGGATGAAGGGGAGGGACCTGAATGGATCCGAGCAGCCCATCTCGAAGAAGGAAGGTTACTGGTGAGTAACCCACCGTTCTTCGAGCGCTGCTCGGATGCATTCAGTAACAGGTGACTACTAGCCATGCTGATGGACGGCGGGTGGTGCTGGCCCTTCCGCCTTCAGCACAGCAAAAAAAAACACCCCAGATGGGAAGAACCCAGCGGAAGAGATTCAACAGGAACCAAGAGACCGACTAGGCTCTTGGCCTGACACAGAAGAACCGTTAAATGTGGGCCAACCCAAGCAAGGGGTAGGTCCAAACCCGCCGACGCAAAGTCCATAGGCAGGCAGACCAAGATCATCGGAACGAGGATGAAAGATGCAACCTGATAACAGAGACAGGTGCGTTTACCTGCTTTACCTAAGTGGTAAAGTATAGGTGTGAAGACCAGAGGGTAAGTGTCTGGCCCTAGGGCCTTCCAGCGTGAGCTTGTAAGGCAATCGCTGGAGGCCAAAAAGGGGGGGAGTACCGGCAATGTTCCCTCTAATTACTCATAGACTGTGTGCGCAAACAATTTCTTTGTGTGCACAAGAAAATTTCTTCATGAGCACCAATATTAGCACTATTGAATTTTTTTGTGCGCACTTTATTTTGTTGTGTGTGCAGATTTCATGACCTGTGTGCGTGCACACACGCGCACAGCTTAGAGGGAACAGTGGGTACAGGCCACCCCACAAGGACAATAGCAGGGATGAAGACTATCCCAGGAACTGAGCAGATTGAGCCAGAGCCAGGAGCCAAGGGGTCACGGCCTTCGCTTTGATGGCTGCAAACCACGTAAGTGGCCATAGAAGGGATGAGCCTATCCCTTGAATTGGCCATGACCAGCCCTAAAGGAGCCTGGTTGGACAGAGTAGGAGTTAAGTTACATAATAGCATTGAGGGTTGAGGACCCCGGGTTCGATTGGGAAGGGTCTAAGAGAGACACTTCAGCCAGTACAATCAAGGCCTAGAGCCGAAAGTGGTGCGATGAGTGGTACGTGGCCTGTGGGCCAAAGATCCTCAATTTAGTATGCTAAGCGCACGTAACGTGCCATGTATAGTGCCAGAATCCAGGATTCTGCTGGAATGATACTTCAGAACACTAGCACCTATGCGGCAGCCTGATGGCCTGAGGCAGAGCTGTTGGCTTGGTACCTGTCAGTACCTTGGTAGCAAACGGACTCGTGAAGAGAGCCCGCCTTTGACCTTGTAATCCCTTACAATTCCAGCATCAAGCGGATTGCCTGGGAAACAGGGAATGTACTAAGAAGGGAGGAAGGAACACAGGGGACGAAAACAGAGCCACTGCCTGGCCACTCAGTCAGGATGGTCATAGGACTCATAGAGGTCCGATGCCTGGAGTACGATCTCAGATGCTCAGGGGCAACGCCAAAGGAGGAGATTGCCACAACTATGTTGCACCTACATGTGTACCATGGATAAGGACACGCTGGGGTAGGACTACCCTTAAAATTATGGGTACCGGAGGAAGGAGAGGGCACCTTCCGACCATCCAGGTAGTGGAGCTACTTGCGGAGGGATGACCATGGTACTACAGAGGTACCCTGGGTTGGAGCATCTATGAGGAGGTTACCCTCCAGCAGGAGAAATATCCAGATGGCATTCCCCAGGGAAAAGAAGCCTCTGAATTCCTGAGTATTTCAGAAGACAGGATACTCAGCCCCAGATGCGAGCACCCCAGCGGAGGGGCCTCCATGCCCAGAGTGGAGTGTTGTGCCTGGGTATGTTGGGGAACCAATGCAGCGAGGACAGTCACTGATATGGGGGGGTGCAAGATACGTTGTCCCATAGCAGTGCCCTTGCCATGGAGAAGCGGTGCTAACTCTCTCCCTTTAAGCTCCCAATCTGGAAGATTCCAAGATCGGTATGTTAGGCTTCTGCTTCATGGTGGAGAGAGGGAGGAGGAGGGAGAAGATATGAGGAGGGTTTACCACCGCTTTGTGGTAGAGAAAAGGGGCCTAGAATGAGGACTCCCAGGGTACGATGTCCTGGTACTTGAGAGTGCCCTCAGGGAGAGGGGGCTGTTAGAGAGCCTCCGTTTTGTCGAGTAAGAAGGAATAAGGTGGCAGGGGCTGGACCGCTTGTCTTGGCCTTCCCTGGAGCCCAGGGTCCGCCACGATAATTGTGGAACACATCCCCTCATGGCGGGTAGGGCAGTGGGTGGGGGGGAGTCTCAGCTACCATAGATGTGTCTGAGACCCAGCAGAGCTGGCCTAGTCAGCGTATCAACCATATGTTAGCGGGGGAAGGATGCGTCTCTCCACGACCCAGGGACGAGAGTGGATGCTACCTGGTGTAGGACAGTTGAGTAAACATTAGTGATTTCTGCATCCAGATGAGCACCGTGTCTGCACGTGTCGGAGCCTCTGCAACAATGGCTGGGGCTGCTACGAGATGCGCTTCTCGTCCCTGACAAGGTCATCCCAGCCGCTTACAAGTGCGGGGGTTGTTGGTTGGAGGGTACCCGAAGGGAAGGAAAGGGGGAGGATCTATCATAAGTGCCTGAAGGAGCAGCTGCCAGGAATGTCTAGAAGTGGGCCTCAGTGTAGATGAAACAATGGTTCAAAAGGGGCCTGGTTAGCATGGCCTACATCCCCCCCACAAGTGGGGAAGGAGTATGGCTAGAGCTAGTTTGCCCTTGCTTGCAATCGAGGCGGGGCAGGTCCCGACGAACCCCTCATTCCCCCGAAAGGGGGGGGGGGGTTCAACTGCCCACCTGAGTGTACGCTAGAGCCCCATCGTATCCTGGATGTCATGGGAGTGGGGTGGCAGCCGATTGGGCAGACACCCTCCCTGCAGGTAAAGTGAGAGATGAAGGAGTACCCAAACATCGTGGGAGCGAGAAGACATCAGTGGAAGGAAAGAAGGTTCGCCTGCAGCCCCACAGTGATAGGGCGTGGGGAGAAAGGTGGAGAGCAGTCCTTGCCCCAAGGAATTTATGTGGGGGGGAAGAGACCATGACGGGAGGAGGAAAAAGTACTTGGCCTCTCCCTAGGGTCCCGCATGGTGCCCACCATGGTCAGGGTTTCAGGGGGAACAAGACGTCCCCTCCAAAGAGCAGGTCAAGGACCGCCTGTTGAGCAGTAGAGAGCACCTTAGCCTCTCTGAGCCAGGCTACTCGGTGGATAGTCACCGCCGAGGCCATAGTGCGGGCAGCAGTATCCACCACGTCTCAGGCCGAGAGGAGGAGGTCTTGAGAAATTATTCTACCTTCCTCTAAAAACGCATCGTACTCCTCTCTGGCCTCTGGTGGGAGCAGGCATCAGAACTTTGTGACTGACTCCCACACGTCCAGCAAATACCTGCTGCTTAGGGCCTGATTATTTGCCACCCTTAGTTGAAAGGCTGAGGAGGAGTAGACCTTGTGACCTAAGAGGTCCATCTCCCTGGCCTCCCTGGAAGGGGGGATGGGGTCGCTAGAAGGCTCACCTGGACCTAGTGCCAACTGCACCACGTCCCTCGGGGGAACTGGGTGATCAGCAAGGGAAGGAAAGTCTGACTCAGGAACCCGGTATTTGAATGTTGCCTTGTCTGAGGCCAGGGCGATAGAGCTTGGACTCTGCAACCAGGAAGATGTTAGGTCCCACACGCTCGGATGGAGCAGGACTGTCAGGGGCTCTGCTGAGGCAAAGGCCAGGCCAAACAGGGTGTCCGGGGGGGGGGCGGGGGGAGGGCTGTACCTCCATCCCTAGATTGGCTGTGGCTCAGCGCAATAAATCAAAATGTGCCAACAGGTTGCCCATATAAGAGCCCGGTGCCGGGGACAGACCGGTACCAGGAGGTTGGGCTGGGGGAGAAGGGGTCTCCCGGGGTGACCACTCCTGTGGGCGAAACCGGAAGGGCGATGGCACTGAAGTAAGGCACCAGGGTCACTTGGAGCCCCTTGAAGGGCCTTCCTCTGGGCTTGAGCAGGGGGAAGGGCTTAAGACTCCATGGGCGGTACCAGTGAGGGTAGAGTAATGTGTTGCCGTGGGGATGGCCCTATGGTACCAGGGCCCAATGGAGTGGAAGATGGAGGGCTAGGCGGTGAGGTGGAGCAACGATACCCACAGTGGATCCAGGCCTTAGAGATGAAGGCCAGCTTGCCCCATCTAATGGTGGTTGCAGAGGGTGGCGTGGGGAGCAGGAGGGGGGCCTGAGCAGCCTCCACTGCCTCCAGGGTTGAGGGCACCAAGAGGGACTCTGAGCGGGCCCAACGCAAGTCCTCACTCGGGGGGGCGGGGGGGCGTGCTCACTCGGTACCAGACTGTGCTGAGCCTGCAGTGCCGTGGATGATAGTGGCCAGTGCCGGGGTGAACTTGGCACCAGCGGTACTGGGCTGTGGTGAGCCAATGGCACCAGTGGTGTAAGTGATCGGCGCCGAGGCAAGCCGGGTGCCAATGGGGCCGGGCTTTGTGCTGGGAGTGATCTCGAACAGTGCTGAGGTGCCAGGGCGCCAGGTTAGCGCCGCAGTGCTGGAGTCAGCACTGGGGTAGTGTGGCGGCGATCACCAGTGGTGCAGCGCTGTGTAGGCTCCAGTGCCGAGCTGGACCTTGGCACTGGGCAGGAACCCGAAGCCTTGGGTGGAGAGTGCCAAGCCTCCTCAGAGACTAGGGCATGGCACCTTTGTTCCCTCTCCTTGATGGTCTGGGGTTTGAAGGAGAGAAATATGGAACAGGCTGCGACCACGTGGTCTTTGCCTAGGCACCTGAGGCATTTCCCATGGGGGTCGTCCCGAGGGAAGGCCTTGCCGCACTTGGTGCAGGGTTTGAACCCTGGCATGCGCTCGATGTTCCGGCCCGATGCTGGAAGACTCCCGCGGTGGAACTATGTCCATGAAGAGGTGCTCCCAGTTGGGCGAAAGCTGATGTAAGGAGGACAGGCTGCTTGCGTTCGCAAGGAGCGGACACTCCAGATCCGACACGCAAGCCGGAAGAAATGAAACTGGGGTCGGGAGGTGGCCGTATATACAGCCACTGGGTAGCATGGGGGGCGGAGGCCACCTACCCTCTCCTGACAGGCTGGGACAAAAGTTTTCCGACCAATTCGGCACTCCAGCATGGAGACACCTATTACTGAATGCATCCGAGCAGTGCTCAAAGAAGAACAGCTGGTTCTGTGTCTGGTTGTCACAGACTATATAAGAATGCATAAAAGTATATTTCCAATGTCCCCAGTTTTAGGATGCTCTCGCGTTTAGCAACAGGGATATTTGATTGGACAAAATGGCAGCATGACAGCACTGCCACCTTCCTCTAGGCTATGCTGTTTTCTCTCCCTCTGTCCAGCCAGAATGATAGTGTGACCCTGTGAGGAGTCTCTCTACAACTTACAAATTCTGTTTGATAGTGGGAACTCACTGCACGTCTCACTGCAGACTATGGACACATTGCTGAACGTGGGGCCTATCTGCCACCTCTTTTATCTCCATTTTGGGATGAAATCTCAAGGCTAGTGGCACAAAGTTAACAATGGCATGTTATTAAACCTTGACAGTCTTCTAGCAATGTGGAAGCCCCCCTGGACAAAGAGTGGGCTGCCATACAGAAGAACCAGTCTGCCCCGGTGGATTGGTGACTCAGCCAGGGGTCAGCAACCCCCTGCACATGTGCCAAAGCTGGCACGCACACCTTTCCCCAGTGGCACACAATGCCACGGCTGCTCCTCCCACTGGCCCTGCCACCCAGTGGAGCCTGGGGCCAAAAAAGCTGCAGGCACTGTGGCTCCTGTGCCCTGCTGTCCCTGCTCCCCAGCTGGGAGGTGAGGCCAGCAGGGAAAAGACACTTCATACCACCATGCACGCGGTTTCTGTCCCCTGCAGACAGTGGTTAAAGTATAATTTGACGGGCCATGGAACCTTCCTAATTACTGAGCCCCCTTCCTGTATTGTCCAGGCCCCCTTTGTGCATCTGTGGGCCCCAGACCAAGTAGGCATTTGCAACCACTTCTCAGTACCATATGCATTGGATATTGCTCCATAAAAATATTTATAATTTTATATAGTGTTTATGTCTATATCAATTATTGCCCCCAGAGGAGCAAACACTGCATAATACAATAAGCAGTGGCGGATTAGGGGCCTCTGGGCCCCTGGGTCTCCCGCACTGGCAGGCCCTCACTAGGGCCCCACCCATCCACATCTGGGCCCACAGTCCCTCTCCAGTCTACAGCCATGCCCTCTGCAGGAGGGCTAGCGCTTGCGGAGGAAAGGGGCTGGGGCCAGCCAGGCTGATTGGCCTCCTGGAGTGGCCCATGCATGTGGGGCAGCTTCCAGTGCAGTTCAGCCACACCAGAGGTTGTGCTGTACTGCACAGCACAGCACAGCACAGCACATTAGCTGACCATGCCCCCAGGAACAGACCAGCTAGCTCAGGGCAGGGCAAGAGAGCAGAGCCCAGCCTTTGGGCCGGCCCACCCTGTCTCCAGGGACGGATAGGGTAGGACTGGAATGCAGAGCCCAGTCTCCAGCCCAGGGCAGCTCCATCCCTCCCCCAGCAGTGTACAGCAGAGGGCCCCCCACATTGTGTGGGCCCCTGGGAACGGGTCCCATGGGACCATGCTTTAGTCTGCCCATGACAATAAGTATTGTGATTAACAATGTGATAAATAAAATGTGATATGTAATTGATTGAACACAATGCAAGGCATAAGCAGAAACAATTGAGACAAACAAAAACACAAAACTGCATTTATTGCTTGACGTAAAACACGGATATGCAAACTCTCATTAATATCAACATACATGTATTTTTGGTTAAAGCTAACTTCAACCAAACCAGTTTATAAAATCAATTAATATTTTTCCATTGTCCACCACATTAATTTCATTGCTGCACCTTCATCTTGAAGGCCAGTCTTTCCTGAAACACCCTGAGTGTCAGTTGCCGCTCTCCAATTTAAAAGTATCCACGATCTGACATACTTTAACGGTTCCCATAATGCAAACAGAGGCCTGTCAGATTTGTGGGGCCCAGGAACATGTTCCTAGGCTTTCCTATGTACTTTAACTGAGGGGTGTCACTACGCTAGGGCCAGCAGGGCACAGGCCCTGGATCATTGGCCAGCAGTGCAGCCGAAAGGGGCCTGAGCCAGCTCCCGGTCACTTCCGGCAAGCAGCAGCCACTTGGAGACTGCTCCTGCCAGTTGTAAAAAGCAACACGGACTGTCTCCGGCTCTAAGCCTCTTGCAGGAGGCTTGAAGCCAGATCAGGCCTCTGCTGCTGTCGGCAAGCGGCAGTGGCCAGATCAGGCCCTGGTGCAGGATCTGGCCTGCGTGGGCAGGGGGCAGGGCCCGGGTCCCAACCCCCTCCAGTAATGCCCCTCCTTTAACCCTTGCCTGCTCTCTCCACTCTCTGCTGCTGGGGAATGGGGCCAGCAGGGGACAACAGCCACACGTGTGGATAGGGCCAGCAGGGAAAAGTGGTGGCTTTTGTGCCCTGCTGGTCCTGTCCCTAGCACTTGCTGAGTTTGCAGGGGGCAGGGCTGGCATGGGAGCCAGCAAAGGTTGCTGACTCCTGGCCTAAGCAATGCATCACGTGGGAGAGAGTGGGACTCTGCTCACTTGATGAAGGTGATCCACAGCCTGTCATAGGGGACAAGAAGTGGTCTCCCTGCTAACTCATTTCAGGGAAAGGGAGACAAGATCCAAGAAAAAAGTGGGAGTGAAAGGAGACACCTTGTGCTGGTGGGAAAGAGGAGAAGGAGGATCCTAGATGCTTTAAAAGAGTTTGAACTTGGCCCAAAGAGTGCTCAAGAGCAGACAAGGAGTGATGAGCTTTTGTTTTATTTTGCCTCGAGTGGTGTATTTCATGTATTATCTAAAGCAAGGAGTAATGGGGTTAGACTTTGCAAAGGGCTCTGTCAGTTCTGCGCTATCATTTATGAATTGCTTCATATGAATTTGTAGAAGTAAAACAGGAAAACAAAGTGTCTTCAAGATGAGGCTCTGGGAAGGGGTATGCTTAGGTAGTGCAGTTATCTAGGAAGGTCAGCACTGGACCTGGGGGCCCACTGGTCACATTTCCATGATGGAGTAACTGACAGTGTCAGTGCTAAGGAAATGTGCCAGAGGTCAAGGAAAGAGACAGTGCTGGAAGCTGCCTCGATCTAGAGAAGCAAAAGCACACAAGTCAGTGCAACAAGGGACCTGCCCACAGCAGCCCTGTTGTTGTAATATTAAAGGTGCCTAAAGCTGAATGAACAGTAGCATCGGGCCCAGTGACCCACATTTTGAGGAGGCACTGGAGCTGACTTCATATACATGAACTGAACCTCATTAATCACTACTGGTTTTAGCTGAGAAATCACTGGTTCATGTGCATTCGCCCTTGTGACACTGGATCTTCTAATCCCTAGGCCAGTGGTTCTCAACCTATTGCAGGTCATGACACACTTGGTGGCATATTGTGACCCTACAGGACACACTAGCTCACTCCCTCCAAGCCAAATGCAGTCATTTTCCCAGCTCTCCATGACACACTTACCACCGTGTGGTGACACAGTAATATGTCCTGATACAGTGGTTGCGAACCACTGCCCTCAGCAATATGAGTTACAAGGGGAGAGAAGGGTGTTAGTTACTTTCCCCATTAAAGCAGCAGGCTACAGCATTGGGAGGTGGTGGTTTACAAGGGTTGTGATGCAGCACATAGCACACTGGGTCAGAACTCAGAAGCCCTTGATTTGAATCATGTCTCCACCACTGAACTGCTATATGACCTGGGACAAGTCCACCTCTCTTTCCTCTCCTTCTGCTTAGTAGGTAAGTTTTGGGGAAAGAAGAGTCTCTTATTAGTGTATCTACAACTCCTAACCCCCTGAGGCCCTGATTCTGGTTGTGGTCTCTAGATACTACTGTACAGGTTATTATTATTGGCAATATTAATCATGTGAGCTGTTTCAAAAATTGTAGAAGCAATATTTTTCTGCCAGATAATGCCATTGTGTTGACATGGCCATGCTTTGTGGAAACATGTTGACATCAACAAAATTTTTGTTTAGGGAAAAAAAGGGGACTTGAGCATCCCAATGAACTCCAGCTGGACTATTTTGACCTTTTTTTTGCAAGAAAATGTTTCCATTTAGCATTTCTGAATGACTTTTTGTTTCCATTTTTAAATATTTACATAATAAAGTCTAAATCGGAATGAAAAGGTTGAACTTCACCCAAATAATGATAAACCCCAAAGAACTTTCTTTTAGTTTGGCTGTTGGGAATGGTTGAAATTTTTGGGGTTTGTTTTGATTTCAGAATGGCGAAGAAATACACTGGTGCAGAATTTCCCACCAACCAGATCATTCGATTCCCAAGGCACTCTAGTTAAGTGGCAAATAACAAGCAAGTCAAATACCTTGACTGGGCTTTAAAAGGAGTGGAATTCTGTAGCACCAGCAGTGGGGCTGATTCACACAAGTGTCTAGGTCTATGCTGTAACCAGACACTGACTTGGGGCTGTGGAGCTGTTTCACTGATGTGTCAATCTCTGAGCTTGGGCTGGAACCTAAGTGGGAAGATCCCAGAATGCAGGTCTAGTCTGATCTGAGAAGTCTACAGCACAATGAACAGCTACATAGCCCTGGCCCAAGTGAGCTGGCATAGGCCAGCAGCAGGTTTTTCTTCACTGTGCATGTAGACATGGTATAGACTTCACTGTGTGGGCCACCCCAACCCAGTCAGAGTGGTGCAGAATGAGAAGCAGGATGCTTTTGGAAGCTAACCATGAATGTACTGAGCCTCCTCAGGGTGGCAAAGAAATGGAGGGGTCTGGGGAGAGTCTTGGAAGAAGCAACGTGAAACTCATTTTTGTATCTAGCTGTGATGAAGTAAGAAAACCTCTTGGGTTACTGTGGTTCTTCTTTTCTGTTCCTGTTCTTTGGTGATGGTATTCTGGTGATGGGACACAGGGGTGTGATAACTATAGGTACCACTAGGGGGGAAGAGGCTTTGGTGCGACCTTACCTGGACCCCCTGGGGGTGACAGGTTGTGGTCAGTTTAGACCAGGGGCAGGGCAGCTGGGGAGAGAGAGAACAAAGGGGAGAGAGAGGAAGAAGGAACATGGAGGTCGGAGGGGCAGGACCTCCGGGGCTCGTCCTGGGGGTTTACTATCTGCCCTCCCGGTTGATCTGAGAGCCAACTGTCCTAGCTGCTGTGCTAAGTAGATTGCTAATAAACCCTCTGACTGCCACACTGGCTGAGTGTCATTGCTGATTGGGATGGCTGGGACCCTCGTAGGGGGAGGACCCCCCCCCCACAAGGGAGACCAGACAGAGCAAGGATCGGACTCTCTGGGCCTGGATTTGGGAAGCTGGCTACAGGTAGCATGGAGACCCTGGTGAATGGGAGAAAGCTCCACCGTAGCAGAGTCCCTGGTGGCTGTGAACAGAGGGGATCCAAGAGGCTTTTCTGGGTTCTCCATGACACTAGCAGATTGCTACTGCAGTTCAAGCTGTACTATGTTGCTGGAGCAAAAAGCTTCAGGGCTTCTTCCCCATCAAGCCATAAAGAAAAAGGGTGTTTATGTAGGCTACTGGTGAATGTGTTACACATGCCCCTCCATGCCTGGTCTGCAGAGAATATGGATCTATTCAAGACCTAGCTAGGGAAGCCTAGGCTGACCCAGCTCAAATTGCGGCTTCTTACACGGTTAACAGACCATGTCCCTGGTTCAATCCAGTCTGTGTCAGCTACAATGATGGCTGTCACATTTGCAATCCTCTGGGATCTACTTGCAACTCCCAGGTTAAGAATGCATGGAGGTTAGGTAGGTAGATTGGTGACTGCTAACTGCATTTGCTAAAATGATGACAGGGTTACTAAATCTCAGCTACCAGGGCATCGCAGGGAATTCTTTCCACATGCCCAGCACTGTTCATTAGAACAACCTGGGTTGTTTGGGGTTTTTTGCCTTCAATTTTAGCCATTGCCAGAGACAATATATATGCCACTAGAAACAGCAACAGTCATCTCCTTTCCTGAGTCAATCCTATACTCCTAACACACTCTAAAGAAATGGAAGCCCTGTGGCCAGGTTGGTTAATTCCAGGATTCATAGACCAGTTGTGCAGCAGTGGCACAGTCTACTGCATGGTAGTTACCGAGAAAGGACGGGATGAATTTGCTGCTTATCACAGCAAGATAATGCAAATGCTGTGCAAGTTTCCCAACACAGTGCCACCAACATGTGTTTGTCCTGGCCTGAAGCAGAAGTTGTGAGGAGAGAGCTAGTGTTACTTACAGTTGAGGCCAATTTTCTGGTGGCTGGGAAGCTGTGGAGGAGGAACAGTTTGAGACCAGGGAATACGCATATTCGCTTGATCTGAAGAACAGCAGAAGTGAATGTGTTAAACAAAGATGGAAACAAAGTTTGCATCATGAGACTTCATAGTTATCAACCCCTTAGGGCAAAACGGGCAGGGTCATTTCAGTAAAAAAACAACAAGCAGTTGTGTGGCACTTTAAGACTAACAGA
>ML682061.1:1998987-2040153 GCA_007922195.1 Podocnemis expansa | reverse complement strand
TCTGTTAGTCTTAAAGTGCCACACAACTGCTTGTTGTTTTTTTACTGGACTAGACTAACACGGCTATCCCTTTGGAAAGGGTCATTTCAGGCTGCCAGCAAACTCAGGCAGATATAACTGCACTGTCTGCACTTGGTTCACACTTGGAAGGTGAAAAGATTCTAACTGGGCTTTGGATCAGGCCTGGAAGACACAGAGGCCTGGCTAGGCAGGCACAGGGACCCTCTAGGAGTACTCAGGCCCCCTTCTCCCATTTCCTATCCCCATCTTTCTCCCATGATAGCAGTGCCTGTGCTCCCCAGGCCGAGGAGACACACAGACCCTGGTATGCCTTGTTAGTGGCAAGGTTATATGAGAACCACAGCCATCTCCAGACATAAGGCACCTCAGTACATCCAGATCCTAATTATGCAGCCCGCATAAAGGGAGGGTTTTTTCTTTTTGAAGGAAGGAAAGAGGAAGGGGGCCGTGCCTGTGCTTCCTCTGCTTAGAAGTGCGTTCATGCAGAATGGAAAGGAGCACAGTAGAGGGCACGGGCACAGTGAGTGCTTTGCAGTCTCAGCTGCCAGCTCTCATTAGCAGCCTGGGAGCCTGGAGTAGCAGGTTAAAGAGGTGCCTCTCCAGGGGTCTCATTCATCTCTTTAGTAGAGGTAGGGGCTTCCGCTCCAGTCCGCTGTACCACCCAAGGTGGCAGATTTGACTGAAGCTAGCAACAGAGGCAGGCTGAGAACGCACAGCAGGAGTTTGCTGACTAGCTGGACAGGCCGTCAGCTGCTGCGGTGTGAGGGATTGAACAGAGAGAGCGGGGGGATCCAGTCAAACAAAAGGCATGGGCGAAAGAGGGCACACAAGGGAAAAGAGGAGGAAGTCACAGAGCTGTTACTGGGCCCAAAGCTCTGGGAAGCATCAGAAGTACCAGGATCAGTTGTGTATGGAGGGCAAGTTGGTCAAAGCAGCTCTAGCGCAATCAAGTAATGGAAACTGACTTGGTGTTCCAGGGGTTTGCCAAGCCAATGTGGCTTATCTGATAAAGATATGTGGCCCAGGAAGTAGGAAGAATAACAATAACAGCAACTGAGAGGGGAATACGAGATAAAAACAGATACCTAAGTCCCATTATTGCCAGCATCCTCACATTCAATGTGTAAGTAGGTGCAGCTCCACACTGGGCCAACATGAACAGCAGCTGCTTATGCCAGGACTGAAGACGGTCCTTAGAGGAATTAACATATCAGTGTAAATTATGCCCATTTTACAAGCCCACTGTCCCTGGATGTCAAAGCAGAGCATGTGACACCATGGGCATGTCCACACAGGCTTCTTATTTCGAAACAACAAAGGTTGTTTTGAAATAAGAAGTGGCATGTCCACACAATGCACCGTTATTTTGAAACAATGGGATCCGTTGTTTCAAAGTAACGGTCGTTATTTCGAAACCGTTAAACCTTACATCTAATTGAAATAGCCATTGTTTCAAAATGGTTGTTTCAAAAAAACGGCATTCGGACACGTTGTTTCGAAACAACACCATTGTTTCGAAACAACATGTCCAAACGGCCTTATTTCGAAATAACCATTTCAAAACAATGGCTATTTCGAAAACAGGCTTTCCCTTAATTTGAATTAACAAACTGTTAATTCGAATTAACTCATTTCAAAATAAGGATTTTATTTCGAAATAACTCATTTCAAAATGGGTTATTTTGAAATAATGATGTATGTGTGGACATAGCCATATCAACTTGCCTGCTGGTTTTAGGCACCAAGAGGCCAGGAAGATGAGAATAGTGGAGAAAGTGACTGCTTGGGTGGCCATTGCTTAGCCCAGCGCGCTTGGCTACTCCTATTTACACTGCAGAGTACAGCTGTCTACTATAACTCTTTCCATCTGCATGGCAGAGGATCAGAGTCTGCTATGACTCCAAGCACCTTTCACCTCCACTGGCAGAAACCTATGCTTTCAGCTCTCGAAGGTCTCTGTCCAGTCCCCAGTCACAACCACAGTGGGGCCCACTATAGTAACACCTACAATGTTTCAGATGGAGAGCTAAAAGCACTGCACCATCCCTCACTGCTCTGAGGGCAGACAATCACCATGAGAGAAGGAAGAAGGACATGCCATGTCTCACCCCTCCATGCATCTGTTAAGAAAGGCTCTGAGTTTAGCTGTTGGGGCAGAGGAATCTGTTAAACATATGGCCGCAGCTGTCTTCCAGATGCACAAATATCCAGTTTTTCCTGCCACTTTGAATATTGGGTGGTTTCCACTTTCCAGAAAACCCACTTGTGTCACTTCTGGTTTCTAGAGCTCTGAATCATTCAGGGCATGATAAAATGCTCCACACAGAAAAGGAGAGACACTCACCTGGGTGTTGCCCCTCCTCCCCTCAGTTGGAGGCATCCGGCATATGGGCACCTTATCAGGAAAGGTTTTGTGAGTGTTCATGGTTCTGGCATTAGCTGGGGCTGCTCTGTCACTTACCTTTGCTGCAAGCAGTGTCTCTCCTGAGACATCACTCCTCCCCCACAAGTCCGGGAGCATGTAGACCAGGAGCTCCACTCCCCCCACCACTTGGTGACCTCTTCATCCCAGGGGCCTGCACCTTCTGCTGCCTCACTGCTGTCCTGACAAAAACAGAGAATGGTTAGCTTGAGAACGCTGCATCTGCAACTGGCAGTCTAAACTCAGTGAACCCTATCCTTCAGGTCCCCAGGGTCCGTCTCTTCTCAAGCACAGGGCTACTGGGTAGTTCAGACTCATAGCTGCCCTCATCCCCACCTCCTGTAAGGAGTGCATTACACCATAGGTCATGACTATTCTCTATATGAAAAACAAAGCACAGGGCAACAGTAACTTACACTAGACCAACTTCTGCATGGTCCCAGAATAACGAGTGCCCATAAGTGTTTTAAAGCTACCGTGAACCCCTGGCTCAAAGCATAGAAATGAGTCTGTGAATCCAATATTCAGCTTGTCTTCCCTGAATCCATATTTCACTATGAGGTTTAAACTCCAAAATTTCAACATTTTAAAAATCCCCTTTCCCACACCCTGTAGCCTGTCCAAATTGGATGGGCTGTGCGTAGACTTCATGTCACCCAACCACCAGCAAGCCAGTGACTTCAGCAAGGCCTTCATCTGACCAGCAGGGTAGTGACTGTTACCATGATGGTGCTGCTCCTGCAACTTCAGCCCTTGGCAAAGAACATCTGGGATTCCTCTGCAACAGGAATGGGGCTGACTGACCATCAGCATCCCCTCCCCCCATATTTCAAAGGAATGAAAGAATTGGATGAGGATAAAGGAGGAGGCTGAATATAAAGGAGCCACCTCCCATGCTGGTCTAATCAAAATGGCCAAGTGTCACATGTTTACATTGCAGCACATGATCACGTGAGATTTTAGCTTTATTCTTGCATGGACAGACGCATGATGAAGTGGGTTAGAGCCCACAAAAGTTTATGCCTGAAGAAATATGTTAGTCTTTAATGTGCCACAGGACTCTCATTTTTTTAAAATGTATTTTAAGTATTTTTATAATCTCTCAACAAATACTAAGTTCTTAAATTCATGATCTTTCACACCAAAGCCCCAACATTTTAATGGAAGATGTTTCACCTGACCCTCTTCAAATTACTATTTCATTATTTCACCTGACTTATTTAACAGAATTCCCCAGTCTCCTTGAAAACACCATTCCCTGCTCAAGTTCCTCACTTCTTCTCAGGCTGAGTGTTTCTACAGTGCCACTTAGAGCTGCTCTAGATAGATGGATAGATAGATACAGAGAAAGAGAGAGCCTGAGAGAGATATGAGGAACCCAGGAAGGGGTATAGGGGTGGGATGAGAGAGAGAGAGCTGCTCTAGATAGATAGATAGATAGATAGATAGATTACAGAGAAAGAGAGAGAATATGAGGAACCCAGCAAAGATTGCAGAATTCATCATGAGGAATGTGTACAATGGAAGCCAAATGCTCAGGCCCTTTTACCAATAGATCATTCATATTTTTTGTCTGTGAATAAGGGAAAAGGGAGATTTGCTGAGATTCAATGGATAAGTCAAAGCTTCTTGACTGCAAACTCATTTCCCCCAAAGAAAAAGAAAACTAGGCCCTAAGGAGTTACTTGTGTTTCATGTTGGCTTGCATGTTGGTTTCATTTCAGATGTTGATAAATGGGAGATAAAGTCTCAGGGACAGCATGTTGAAAGTCATCTCTTTGAGCAATGTTTGAAAAAGTGCCCAGGAAGGACATGTGGGTGTAGAGCTCTGATGAGAATCTCACTGTCATTGGCACAAAGGGATCTACTGAGGGCTCATCACTTTAGAAAAACTGCCTCTAATTGTGGGTAGGTGCAAGCAAGCTCTGAAGTTCTGTGGGCCTTCCTGCGGTGCATTTTTAATCTATTACCCCCTGAGCTGCCAAGTATATTTTCCTGGGAGTTTTGCTTTCTGCACAGTGAAGGGAAGGTTTCCTCCCCCTCAGTTTCCAACTTTTCTATTTGGCAGACTCTGGTTTGGGAGACCCTTGAGCAGGGTTCTTACATTACTCAATCTGGGGGTGCATGGCAGCTGCATCCCACCCTGTCCTCCTCTAAAAACAAATTCCCCAGCCATGTAGTGTACTCTTCTGTCAGCAGGGCTGAATCAAGCACATCATCTTTAATGGGCTAAGCCACCCTTGCACTGAGCTCTGGGCATGCCATCCCTGCACGCTGGCTTTGATGGGGCCCTACACAAATGCTGCGGTTCACCCAGGAGATTCACTGCCAGATCATGTTCTCCACTGCTGCTTCCCTGCACGATGCCATTGGTTTGAATTCCATTTACATTTGCCCGTCACATCTAACATTAACTGGACAGCAAGTGTCCCTGAACACTGCATTCAGGGCTCCTGTTCCTGCTTGTTTTTCCCTGTCACTCACCCTAGGTGTTGTATGATAACAGTTGGTCCCACAGCTGTCAGTAAGAGCTCCTTAAGGGATCACAGATATGCTTTTCCTCTTTTCTGTGAATTAATTTGGTACCTTCCTGACCCTAACTTGACCCCATGCTGGGTTGGTCTCTTCCAGGATCCTTCTTTCCCAGCATACCTTGCTGGGGCTGCCCCTTCATTTGAGCAGAGCCAAACATTTGGAACCCTAGAGTGGCCATTTTTGTAAAAGGCTGCCTGCTAACTGCACCTTCTTCGAGCGCTGCTTGGATGCATTCAGTAATAGGTGTCTCCATGCCGGAGCGCCGGATTGGCCAGAAAATCTTTTGTCCTAGACTGTCAGGAGAGGGTAGGCAGCCTCCGCCCCTCACACCACTCCTTGGCTATATATACGGCCGCCTCCCGACCCCTCCTCAAATTCATTTCTTCCACCTTGCGCGTCGGATCTGGAACATCCACTCCTTGCAAATCGCAAGCAGCCTGCCTGTCGTCTATGAGCTTTTGCCCAACTGGGAGCATCTCTTCATGGATTTAATTCCACCACAAGAGCCTTCCACTGTTGGACCGGAACATCCTATGATCATGCCAGCGTTTAAACCCTGCGCCGAGTGCGGCAAGGCCTTCCCCCGGGATGACCCCTATGGGAAGTGCCTCAGGTGCCTGGGCAAAGACCACATGGTCTCAGCCTGTTCCATCTGTCTCTCCTTCAAACCACGAAATCTAGGAGAGGGAACAACAGTGCCATGCCCTAGCCTCTAGGAGGCCCGGCACTCTTCACCCGAGGCTTCGGGCTCCCACCTGGCACCGAGATCTAACTCGGCACCGGAGTCCGCACAGCACCGCACTGCCGGTAGCCAACACCACCGCACAACCTCGGTGCCAACCCTGGCATCAACCCAGTGCCCCGGCATCTCGGCACCACTCGAGGTCGCCTTCAGGCAGCCCAGTACCGCTGGTACCTGGATCGCCTCGGCGCCACTCGCCATCATCTCCAGCCCGCCGCAGCCGCCAGCACAAAAGAAGGCTGCCGACAGCACACTGCCGGCAGCCAGAGTCCTTACACAGAGCTCCTGTGGAGCAGGGAGTTTTGAAAACTCCTGCCCACAGAAGCTCTAACAGAGCATGCCCAGAAAATCTGGGCATGCTCCGTAGAGCTTCTCTGGCCCAGGAGTTACGGCTGGCCCTGCCGCTCGAGTCCAGCCCCAAGGTAAGTTTGTGGGGGCTGTGGGGGGGGGCGATGCCTGAAGCGGGGGGGGGAGTGCGAGCTGGGAGCAGGGGGAGTGGGAGTGGGAGGGGCGATGCCGGGAGTGGGGGGTGTGATGGCAGGAGCGGGGGGAGTGGGAGTGGGAGTGGGGGGAGGCAAGTGGGAGCGGGCGGGGATGCGCAGCAGGCCCCGTGGGGGGGGGAGGGGGGAGCGCAGCAAGCAACAGGCGTCGCTCAGCTGCCCTCTCCTCTTAGAGGGAACATTGCTGCCACGGCACCAACCTGGTGCCCCGGCACCTCGGCACTGCTCAAGTTCGCCTTCGGGCAGCCCGGTCCCGCCAGTGCCCGGATCACCCCAGCGCCGCTCACCATAATAACCGGCACTGCTACAGCACCAACCCAGGGCCCGGGCACCTCGGCACCATCTAAGGTCACCTTTGGGCAGGCCAGCTCACCGGCACCAAGCTCGCCTTGGCACCAGCCACATTCACCCTCAGCACTGCAGAGCCTGGTGCTGCAGGAAAGGGAGCTTGCCCGCCCAAGCAGTCCTCCTCCCCCAGGTGAGAACTTACCATGGAGCTGCACGGAGTTGCTCCTTGTGCTGTCCACCCTGGAAGCGGTGGAGGCTGCGCGAGCCCTCCTCTTGCTTTCCACACCTCTTGCCCCGCTCCCAACCAGAAGGGGCAAACCGGCCTTCATATCCAAAGCCTAGGCCTACTGGGGGCATTTGCCCTCGCCACCTCTGTCTCCCACTCCACTGGGGGACAACGCCGTAGAGCCATCTCCATGACAGCACATCACTCAGTCCCCTCCTCCTACCTCCAGTCTGGAGGAAGGTCCTTCAAGGGGCTCTAAGCGGCCCCGGCGCCGCACTTCATCTCTGTCGTCATTTCACTACCAGCCACAGGAATGGTCCCCTCGGGAGACGCCCGTTCCACCTCGGCGAGAGCCCAGTACTGCCCTCTCCCTGGCACCAGAATCCTATACGGGAAATCTGTCAGTCAACTACGATCTGTTGCGCCGGGCTACGGCCCATCTAGGAATTGAGGTGCAGCCCTTGGGTCCCGCTCCAGATGCCCTCTTCGGGCCAAACTTTGCCCCCACAGAACCCCTAACAGTCCTGCCCCACCCGGGTGTCTGGTACCTCATCTGTTCCCAGTGGCAGAGTCCAAGTTCTATTGCCGCAGTTTCGGACACAGTGGGTGTTAAATATCGGGTTCCCGCATTGGATTTCCCTTCTCTCGCTGGTCAGCTGGTTCCCCCGAGGGAAGTGGTACAGATGATACTGGGCCCTGGGGAACCCCCCAGCGACCCCCTTCCATCCTGCAGGGAACTGGACCTCTTGGGCCGTAAAGTATACTCCTCGGCGGCCTTCCATTTGCGAGTGGCAAACAACCAAGCCCTTATCAGCAGATACTTGCTGGACGTGTGGGAGTCAGTTGCAAAATCCCAATGCTTGCTTCCACCCGAGGCCAGGGAGGAGCATGATGCCTTTCTAGAGGAGGGTAACATAATTTCTCACGACCTCCTCCTTTCAGCCCGCAACGCAGTGGACACAGCTGCCCACGCCATGGCCTCGGCAGTAACCATTTGCCGGGTGGCCTGGCTTAGGGAGGCGAGGGCGCCCCCTAATGCGCAGTAGGCGGTTCTCGACCTGCCCTTTGAAGGGGACGCTTTGTTTCCCTCAGAAACATTATCGGTGGTGGGCACCGCTCAAGATCCCAAGGGAGAGGCCAAATACTTGGGCCTGCTCCGCCTCGGGCCCACCCCTTCCACATAGGCATCTGGGGCCCTTCCTTCTTCTCCTAACTCCCTGTTATCCCTATCATCGTGGGATCACAGGAAACTTCCTTCCACCGCTATTATCCGCTGCAAGGGCTGAGACCCCCTTCTGTTCCCTCCTGCAGGGAAGGGGCCCACCCAATTCACCCCTCTTCCTTTGCTACTGTGCCCACAGCACCCCTACCGGGGGCTTTTCCCCTGCCTTGGGCGGCATGGGCCTCCTCAAGGCACGAACTCCCTGCCTGCACTTTCTCCACAACAGCTATCCTGCCTGCACCTTCTCTGCAGCAGCTACCTCAGGCACTCGTGAGGAATCTGCCCCCCCCGGCCCCCACCCTCCTTCCTCTGGTATCCTTCAATCCTGCACTGTTGCGTCAAATCTTTGCCAGGGACGAGGAGCGCGTCCTGTAGTAGCCCCAGCTTTGCTACAGAGGCTCCGAGACGTGTATTTGCAGCGTTTACTCAGACGTGGGACCATCCCTGTTACCCTGATGCTCTCCATCAGGTAGGCCCATTCGATTCCCAGCTGGGGAGGCGGGGGATGCCTTCATTCACTCACGACAGGTAACCAACCTATTGTGGCCCCGACAGCTTGACAGGACCCTCCATCCTACTCGTCACGCGAGATGCGTTCGTATGGTCTTGGCAGCTCCTAGCCTCCACGGAAGGCAAGGCAGAGCAGTCCATCCCTTCTTTCATATACTCCCCTTCTTTACAGAAGCTGAGGCTCCTTACAGCCCCTCTCTTTGCAGGCAACCTCAGTTAGATCAGGACTCCTATCCTAGGAGTCCTTATCGTAGGCCACACCCTAGGGGAACAGCAGTGGGATGCCATATTTTGGGCCTTCCACCCTAGCGTCCACCTTCGCGGCATCAGTCCCCCAGCATACCCGGACAGAAGGCCGCACTCCGAGCATGAAAGCTCCTCAATGAGTTGCTTATAACTACCCACCCTAATCTCCCTGCCATCGGGTCACGCGTATCCCAGCAGAGGACACTGCCCCTTGGGCATGCGCCAACCCACTTCCCTGCTCGGAGATCTACAGTTCAACCAGGGGTGCACCTCCATGCGATGCTGGTGGCGACCCCACCAGGGCCGTTGTTCCCTTCACCTCCCTGAGGGACCTGATGATATATGCTGACTATATATATAAAAATAAAAATTCCCCTCTCACCCCTATGGGTGGTATGTGTCTTCCTCAACCTCGGGTCCTCTACCAGAGGCCTGGGAGTTTGAGGGTTCTGCGCAGTATCTTAGCTGTTCCTAGCACTGCACACTTCTGGACAGAGAGCTCTGATGTTGTTCCTGGGATCTGTTGGAGCCAATCTCCCAGCTTAGGAGTCACAGCCCCGAGTGCTCCTACCACCACTGGGACCACTTTGGCCTTTACTTTCCACATCCTCTCTAGTTCCTCTTTCAGGCCCTGGTACTTCTCCAGCTTCTCATACTCCTTCTTCCTGATGTTGCTGTCACTTGGCACTGCTACATCCATCACCACCGGTGTCTTCTGGTCCTTGTCTATTACCACGATGTCTGGTTGATTGGCCAGTACCTGCCTGTCCGTCTGGATCTGGAAGTCCCACAGAAGCTTAGGCTTGTTATTCTCCACAACCTTCTGTGGGATCTCCCATCTGGTCTTGGGAGGGTCTAGCCCATACACTGTGCAGATGTTCCTGTACACAATGCCAGCTACTTGGTTGTGCCGTTCAGTGTATGCTGTTCGTGCCTGCATCTTACATCCTGCCACTATGTGTTGGACTGTGTCTGAGGCTTCTCTGCACAGTCTGCACCTTGGGTCCTGTCTAGCGTGGTAGACCCCTGCTTCAATGGATCTGGCGCTCATTGCCTGTTCTTGTGCTGCTATGATCAGTGCCTCAGTGCTGTCTTTTAGTCCAGCTCTTTCCAGCCACTGGTAGGATTTCCCAATGTCAGCCACCTCAGCTATCTGTCGATGGTACATCCCATGCAGGGTCTTGTCTTGCCATGGCGCTACTTCTGCTTGATCTTCCTCCCAGGTCTGCTGCTGCCTCAGGCATTCTCTCAGCAGCTCATCTTTGGGTGCCATCTTACTGATGAACTCCTGGATGCTCTGGGTTTCGTCCAGGACAGTGGCTTTGACACTCACCAAACCCCGCCCGCCTTCTTTCCGGCTAGTGTACAGCCTCTGGGTGTTGGATTTGGGGTGGAAACCTCTGTACATTGTAAGGAGCTTCCGGGTCTTCACATCAGCAGCCTCCATGTCCTCCTTTGGCCAGCTCACTATACCGGCAGGGTATCTGATGACTGGCAGGGCATACCTGTTGATGGCATGGATCTTGTTCTTCCCATTGAGCTGGCTCTTCAGGACCTGTCTTATCCTTTGGTGGTACTTGGATGTTGCTGTCTTCCTTGCCTCCTCATCGTGGTTCCCATGTGACTGTGGGATGCCAAGGTACTTGTAGTCGGTCTGTATGTCTGCTATGTGGCCTCCTGGTAGTTCCACCCCATCAGTCTTGACTACCTTCCCTCTCTTTACTACCATCTGGCCACAATTCTCCAGTCAGAATGACATCCCAATATCCTCACTGTAGATCCGTATCAGGTGGATTAGCGAGTCGATGTCTTGTTCATTCCTAGCATACAGCTTGATGTCATCCATGTAGAGGAGGTGGCTAATGGTAGTTCCATTCTTGAACTTGTATCCGTATCCAGTCCTTGTGATTATCTGGCTGAGAGGGTTCAAGCCAATGCAGAACAGCAGCAGGGACAGTGCATCACCTTGGTATATGCCACACATGATGGCCACTTGTGCAAGCTGTCTTGAGTTGACTTCCAGTGTTGTCTTCCACAGTCACATTGAGTTCTTGAGGAAGGTCCTTAGTGTCCTGACTTTGTATAGCGCCAGACATTCCCAGATTCGTGTGTGTGGCACTGAGTCGTAGGCTTTCCTGTAGTCAATCCAGGCTGTGCTCAGATTGGTCTGTCTAGACCTTGAGTCTTGGGTGACTGCTCTGTCTATGAGCGGCTGGTGTTTTGAGCCTCTGGTGGTGTTCCCAATGCCCTTCTGAGCTGTGCTCACGTACTGGCCCATGTGGTCCTGTAGCTTGGCGGCTATGATGCCTGATAGGACTTTCCATGTTGTGGGGAGGCAGGTTATTGGCCGGTAGTTAGATGGTGCTGTTCCCTTGTGGGGGTCTTTCATGATCAGCACTGTCCTTCCTTGTGTTAGCCAGTCTGGGTGGGAGCCTGCTGCTAGCAGCTGGTTCATCTGTGCTGCTAGGCATTCATGCACTGCTGTTAGTTTCTTTAGCCAGTAGGTGTGGATCATGTCCAGTCCAGGTGCTGTGCAGCTCTTCATGTTCTTGACCCGCTGTTGGATGTCTGCTACTGTGATGGTGACTGGTTCCTGTTCTGGGAGATTGCTGTGGTCTGTTCTCAGGTCCTGCAGCCACCTTGCACTGGTGTTATGAGTCTTCTTTTTCTCCCATATGTTCTTCCAGTACTGTTCAGTTTCTGCTGTTATTGTGTTGTTGCACTGCAGTTGGGAGTACACCTTGGATGGTTCTTTGGAGAACAGGGCATTTATCTGTTTGGCCTCTGCTGCTCTAGTGTATCTCCTTAGCCTCGTAGCCAGTGCTGTGAGCCTTTGTTTAGCAGTCTCTAGGACTTCAGATGGAGTCAGGCCCTTGTATGTTTTCAGTAGCCAAATCTTATCCTTAATCTCTACATCCTTCTGTAGTTCCACCAGCTGACTAACTTCTCTCTGAGTTGCCTTGATCTTATCCTCCAACCTCATTTTCCAGGGGGGGGGGGGTATGTACTGCTGTTCTTCTTGATCATGTAGCCAAGCATCTTCAGGATTACAGAGGCTGTAGCGTATACCAGTTCATTGGTTTGAGTTATGGTGGTGGTAGGAATTGTCGTTAGGGCTCTATTGGCATCTTCTAGCATACTAGCTGCTGGTAGTACTTCTCCAACAAGCCTTGGTAATTGGTCTCGAGGGTTGACTGTAGCTAGTTTATCCATGATTTTGTGCCTCATATCAGCTGCTGTGCTCTGTAATGGATGGGGTGGCAGTGAAGTTCCAGCTTCAGGTGTTGGCTGCACCTCTAGTTGTTCTTCTAGGTCTTCTTCTTGAGTCTGGGATGTAATGTGGTGTTGGTCTATCTCAAGTTCTGAGAGCAGCTTCCTCTTCACTATGTTGAAGCATGGGGTAACTAGTTGTTTCTCAGTTAGTGGGGATGAAGGTCTTTTGTCCATCCACACTTCCCTCATACATTTCATGTATCCCCTCTCAGTAGGTCTACTGTTGTAGTAGCATTCCATCAATTCCGGGTTCCCTTGTCTCATTGATGTATGGTTTGTTCCAGTAACCCACTTATCATCAGATTGTCCTGGTTCCCCCACATCTGGCACAGACCTTGTTAATCCAGGCAACATCCGAGCTGGCATGACTCTCCTAGTTCGTGTCACTCTCATATTCGAGATAGGCAAGTGAGGAGTTAGGGGGTCTTTTTGCCCAAGGACCCCTACTGGAAAGGTAAGTAAGTAGGTAGGTACTAACCAGGATTTGAACTCCAGTCTCCCATATCAAGGCCAGCACACCTAACCACTATGCTATCCAGTCACCCACCCACACCTACACCCACACCCACAGAAAACAGGTTAGAGCTTCTGTCTCTGGAACACTAAGAAATCCAGTTCCTGACTGATGATAACCCTCTGTATTGGGTTCTCTAACCTCAAGGTACCTCTGCAATACTGCGGTTGATACTGCAGGTGGCTTCTCTTCTGAGGTGGTCGGGAGATATTCTTTCCTGCCCCTGACAACCATATTTCCCGGGGTAACTCCACATCAACGTGTCTTTTCCCCTAGTGCTCACGCCTCACTATGTAGCCGTGACACTACCCCCTTTTGGTGGTACCCTGGACATGCAAGACTGTATTCCTAATACAGCACCCCTTTGAGCCCTTGGGCCACCTCAACTCGGTGGGGGAGGGGTAGTTCGCATTTTCCCTGCCTTCTCCTGCCCCTTTGCATACAACCCTTGTGTTGCTGGAATCCCACAGGATTACAAGCCAAGCAAGCTCCTTCTCTTTCTGGGTGAGTTCTCATGCTATCAAGGTTATTATAGGTACTAACCCATCAGCACCGTCCGGGCCATTACATCACCTTATGGGTGCTAGTGTCCTGGAGTACCTCTCCAGCAAGAAACCCAGAGTTTGGTACTATTCTTAGCTGGAAGAGTGAGCTTTGCGCACTAACTTGAGATCCTGTAGCTAGCATACCTGTGCCTTCCACCATTTCACTGTAGGCCTTTGCCTTCAGTGTACGGGCTTGTAGTGTCTTGCCAGACTGTTCTCGATTATTACTACCTTTGTCAATCAGACCCTGCTGGCACTGGCCATGTCCAGTCCAGGGGATAAGGTTCACCCCTCTCGCGGCTACCTGTGTAGCCAGCAAGCATCCAGGCAAGCCTGTGACTTTTCGGTTCCCGGCTCAGACCTCAAGGTGCTCAATCCATGAGATACTGCTCATTCCCTCCATTACTTCCTATGCAGGCTACAATCATTAAACTTGCTCCTGCTGGCCTCCAGCATTCTTGACGAGCCCATGCGGAAAGATCCTATGGCCAGACACCTTTTCTTTGGCCTTCATACCTTTGTGTTCTGCCACTTAGGTGGAACATCCAACGCAACCCTCTATGGTTTCATGTTGTGGTCTTTGTATTCATTGTGGTGACCTTGGCTCATCCTTCCCACTCTCTTATGCCTCGGTGGGTTCGGCCCTGCCCGTCTTGGGATGGCCCTCAGCTGTCAATCTTTCTATGCCATGCCAAGAGCCCATTCATCTCTTGACTCTGGTTAGATTCCGGTTTTCTGGGCTTCTTCCCATTTGGGGCATATTGCTGTGCTGAAGGCGGAAGACCCAACTCCACCTGGCATCCATCAGCATGGCTAGTAGTCACCTATTACTGATTGCATCCAAGCAGCACTCCAAGAACGGTGGGTTACTCATCAGTAACCATCCTTCTTCGAAATGGGCTGCTCGGATCCATTCAGGTCCCTCCCCTCTATCCCCGCATCTGGAGTTGGCAACTCTAAGGAACTGAGGAGGGGTCGGGAGGCGGCTGTATATATAACCATGGGGTGGTGTGAGGGACGGAGGCCACCTACCCTCCCCCGACAGGCCAGGACAAAAGTTTTTCCAGCCAATCCAGCACTCCGGCACGGAGACACCTATTACTGAATGGATATGAGCAGCCCTTCTCAAAGAAGGACGGTTACTGGTGAGTAACCCACCATTTCTGCCATCAAACAGGTGAGTACTTGTTCTATTTTCCTTTAGTTTTCCTTCTCTTATTACTGAGGAAATGGCATTCTGCCCTGGGTATATCTTATGTATAACAGCTTAAAGGGTCACACAGCAATTTACAAACTAATACATGTACAATATCCTCAATCCCCCAGAGAAAACATTTCACTCTTCAGTGAAATGCAGTTACATCTAGTGTTGAAAACAGTTACTATTTCAACAGTATATGGCAGCAATCTGCGATGACTGAATCCAAGTTACCAAGGAGTGTGCTTTATTCAGCTGACCTGGCAGAGTGGATAGGTAAACAGAATTGTATTAGCAACTAGTAAACTGCATTAATAACTTCTTATCTTGGTAAAACGTTTTATTGATGTGAGAGAGTGGAGGGAAGTAATTACACGAGTGTTACACTGTTAATAGGAATTTGCTAGTTTGTAGTAGTAACTTGAAAAATATTTTATGACTATTGAGTTTTGCAAACTAGCAAATGAACAGACAAAAACATCTTCAGAAAATGTGCTTTGTTCTAGCTATCTTTGTCAACGGTAGCTTAGCTTTAATTATTTATGTTCTTTCTTAGTATAACAGTGAATGAGTTGTGGTGTGTTTTATAAAAGTGGTGGATCCTCAGGCATGTCTATGAAATCTTTCTCAGAGGAGGGGAGAGGCCATCAGTTTTTTTTCTGCAGGTTATTAATTGCAGTTTGGCAAGAGTTGATTTACATAACCTTTTTTCAGAGCTTCAAAGAGGAAAGCCGAAAAGGATCCCAAAATCTTCAGTCAAATTATATACAAACGCAACCTACTCTAGTCTCTTTTTACCACTGATATCTCAAAGCCTATACTGAGATACTCTCGATATTCAGTTTAGATTTGCAATTATCTGGAGTGTGAGTGACAATAATCATTGTTATTTGTATTTTGTCCTCAACCCAGAACACAGCCTCATTGTGCTAGATACTATACAGATACATAGTGAGGGATGGTCCCCGCATAAAAGAAATTACCATCAAAATAGACCAGGCAGACAAAGTATGGAAGAGGTAACAGGCAGAGAGATGAAGTGACTTCTGTCACTGGCCTGCTGTGTGGTTTTGAGCACCAGTAACTGCTCAGGCTTCCCCAGTCCTAGTTTAATGCCCTGTCCACTGGGCAATGCTGCTTCACAGATGCACAAGATCTGCAGTTGCACTGAGAGGGAAAGCATAGGAAGTATAGGACTGAGTACTGGAAAAGTTCTCCTGGGCCACCAACTCCAATCCCCTGCCATCACTGGAAACTCCATCATAGAATCCTTTTATAAACTTCATCTTAAAACTTGTTTGGTGTTTGCACCCACTATTCCTATTGGGAGGTTTTTCCAGGACCTTCTTCCTCTGATAAGTTGAAATTGCCTTCTAATTTCCAGCCTAAATTTGTTCTTGGCCAGTGTATTTCCATATGTTCTTAGCCAATATTATTCTCTGGCTTAAATAGCTAATAAATAATGGAGCTTACCCATCTCCATACTATTTTGTGCCCCTGCTAGTTCAATGAGAGTAGCATGCTTCCATCTCACCACTACAACAATCAAACACAACAGATGGTTGCAGAAGTCAAAGATACTGGCTGAAGAAGAAGTCAGGTTTAAAATGGAGAAGCAGCTGAGTAATTTTGTGATTGAGGGTTTAAGCCGCTGGCCTCAGTCTCAGAACTGAATTGCATTCCTGGCTCCACCACTAACCCTCCTGGGTGACTGTGGGCAAGTTACTGCTTCTCTCTGTGCCTCATTTTCCCCTCCACCTTTTGTCTGTTTTGTCTACTTAGATGACAAATTCTCTGGTGCAGAGATTTCCTTATACTTCTCTTTGCAGGGCTTCTAAGTGCTACTGGAATACAAATAATTAATATTAAAATATTTGACTAATGTGAGCTATCACACTGCAGAGTCAGGAGAGTTCACTTGCCCTCACACACAATTTCCTCTTCTGTAATATATGGCTTTGCTATGTGATAAATGATTAATTTCCTCTACAGCCACAGTAGACCTGAGAACCATATTGTACCTACTAATATTTATCCATGTAAGTAAGGATACTGTAGATATTTTTTGCAAGAAAAACCAAATATTTTTGTTGTTGGATCGGAAAGAGAATTGATTATTTTGTGCATGTGAGTAATTAGACCTGCCTACTGATGACCCTGAAGTACACCTCTTCTCTCTCACGATTACTAAACCACTGTGTCTGACTTCAAAATGTGATGGTGGGGCTACAGATACTGGGAGATCAGGCAGCTGCTTCCAATTTTCTGCTGAATTTGTTGCTGTGAGAGAAATAAGACTTAATTAAATAACTGTGACATAATTGAACTTCCTGATTTTAATTATGATGCTGGCATCAGGCATCTTCCAAATTTCCAAACAATAAATTGAGGGATGTTGGCTAGATCCCAGATTAGATTGGCTTCTGTGGTTAGTTTTCTCCTTGTTTCCTGGCTGCATTGACAGATTCCAAGATTTGCCTACCAGGGAATGAGTTCAGCATTCCAGAATTCCTAGACTTCAGCCAAGGCCTAGAAAATATGGGAGAAAACCACCACATTAAGCAGATACCTGAAACAACTTGGAGAAAGGGGTCCAGGTGGCTGTAAGCCACCTTTTACATTACCCCCAGACAGGAGATGGCTGAAGCTGCCTTAAATTATGTTCTGCAGTAATGGCCCCTAAAAACAGGGATTGCAAAAGTACAGCATGGGGGCATGCTCAAGGAATGCTGGAAGAGGGGATGAAGGGCAGGGCTATGGTTGATAAAGATACACGTGTGAGCACTGATGGTTCTGGTTAAGGGAAAATATGATGATCAGATGCAATTTCTGAGTCACTTATTAGAAAAACAAATGGAAGGGCAAGAATTAAGTCAGTAAAACGGATAGGCTGCACTCAAACATCCACAGCTGCTATCTCTTGCTATTTCCTGAGGGTTATCCAAGACATCCAGGATGGTGACCGTATCAGGGAGTAGTTCTTCAATATAAATACCCAGAAATGATCCTTTGTCATGCCCTGGATTAATTTAGGCCACTGTTTAGGCCATTCTTCCTGAACACCAACATGCATAACTGAAATATATATATATATATATTTTAAGATAATATGGCATGAGTATAGTCTTCTATACGGTGCATATCACGCCTTCTTGCCATGTCCTGACTTCATTGCTCATAAAAATCCAGGGAAAGACTGACTAAGACAGGAGACAATAGGCCTAAAAAAGAATTTGAAAAAAAACAACTTAGCCAAAGAGACAAAAATAAACAGCAAAAAGTGTTTTAAATATATTAAAACAAGCAAGGAGTCCTATGGAATTTAAAGATTAACAAATGCCTCCTTGCTTGTTTTGCTGAACTAGACTAACACGGCTAACTCTTTGGAACTTAAGTATATTAGAAGCAGGAAGCCTGCTAAACAATCAGTGGAGCCACCACACGCTTGAGGAGCTAAAGGAGCACTTAAGGAAGATAATAGCACTGTGGAGAAGCTAAATGAATTTCTTGCATCTGTCTTCAATGCAGAGGATGTGAGGGAGATTGCCACACCTGAGCCATTCTTTTTATGTGACAAATCTGGAGAACTGTCCAAGACTGATGTCAGTAGAGGAGGTTTTGGAACAAATTGATAAATTAAACAGTGACGTGTCACCAGGACCAGAAGTAATCTCACCCAAGAGTTCTCAAGGAAGATATGAAATTGCAGAACTACTATCCGTGGTATGTAACCTGGGCTTAATTTGTAATGAAAGAGATGCTGAGGCTCACACATTTTTTTTTCTTTTATAGCTAATATCATGCAGCAAGCCTAGAAATTCTGGGCCTATGAACTGCCATGCCTGGAGGTGATGAGAGTCAGCCAACACATGCCCTAGCGCAAATCAGGCACTGGAAGTAACCTATCATTTAAACCAGCTTCTGTGTGACATGACTGGAGGACAGCTAATGTGACACCAATTTTTTTAACTAAACAAACAAGGAGTTCCGTGGCACTCTGAAAGTCTAACAGATTTATTCATCGCATGAGCTTTTGTGGGAGAAAATAACATTTCGTCAGACGCTTTGAAGAAATGGGATTTTGACAAAGTGGGATTTTCTCCCACAAAAGCTCATGCGATAAATAAATCTGTCAGTCTTTAAAAGTGCCACAGGACTCCTTGTTTGTTTTGCTGAACTAGACTCACACGGCTACCCCTTTGGATCTTGGTACAAGTTTTTTTTTTAAAAGGCTCCAAAGATGATCCTAACAACTACAGGGCCAGTAAGATTAAACTCAGTACAAGGCAAATTGGTTGAAATTACAGTAAAGAACAGGATTATCACACACTCAGATGAACACGATTTGGAGGGGGAAGAGTCAACATGGCTTTTGTAAAGGGAAATTGTGCTTTGCTAATGTACTAGAATTATTTGAGGGTGTTAACAAATGCCTGTACAATTGTCATCTTGTGCAGTTGTTTTCAAACTTAGGATCAGGACACGGTACTGGGTCAGAGACCCTCAAACACTGGGTCATGACAATCCTAATACTGCCACCAAAAGACTGGGATGCATTATTCAAAGATGTAATTGTTGGGTCACAGGCATAAATGGTATTTTTTTCAAATGGGTCCTGAGGAAAAAAATTGAAAACCACTGATCTAGTGGATATAGTGTACTTAAATTTTCAGAAAGCCATTGACAAGGTCCTGCACCAAAGGCTCAAGCTAAGTCATGGTCATAGGATAAGAGGGCAAGTCCTCTCATAGATTATCAATGGGTTAAATGACAAAAAACAAAGGATAGGAATAAATGGTCAGTTTTCAAAATGGAGATAGGTAAATAGTGCTGTCCCCCAGCTGTCTGTATTAGGACCAGTACTGTTCACCATATTTGTAAATGATTTGGAAGAGGGGATAAACAGTGAGAAGGCAGAATTTGCAGATGATACAAAATTACTCAAGATTGCAGTCCACTTTGGACTTACCTAACACTTGCAAGAGGATTTCAAGAACTAGGTGACTGGGCAACAAATGGCAGATGAACTTCAGTGTTGATAAATCCAAAGTAAATGAAAAACATAATCCCAACTATACATAAAAAACAATGGGGGTCTAAATTAGCAGTTACCATTCAAGAAAAAGATCTTCCGGTCACTGTGGATAATTCTCTGAAAACATCCACTCAGTGTGTGACCATCAAAAAAGCTAATAGAATGTTACGGACTGTAGGAAAAGGATAGACAATTAGACAGAATATGTCATACTGCCACTATTTAAGTCCATGGTATGTCTACATCTTGAATACTGCATGCAGTTCTGGTCATCCTATCTCAAAAAAGATGTATTAGAATTGCAAATACTACAGAGCAGAGCAACAAAAATGGATTAAGGGTCTGGAATAGCTTCCATATAAGGAGAGATTTAAAAGGTTGGGACTCTTCACCTTGGAAAAGAGATAACTAAGAGAGAATATGATAGAGGCATATAAAATCATGACTGGGGTGGAGAAAGCGAATAAGGAATTGTAATTTACTCCTTCACCCAACACAAGAACCAGGAGTCACTCAATGAAATTAGTAGGCAGTATCTTAAAAGTACTTCTTCATACAACGCACAGTCAACCTGTGGCATTACTTGCCTAGGATGAATGGGAAGGTCAAAACTATAACTGGATTTTAAAAACAGCTAGATAAGTTCATAGAAGATAGCTCCATCACTGGCTATTTGCCAAGATGGCCAGGGATGCAGCCCCATACTCTTGTTTCTAGTCTCTGACAGCCAGATAGAAGTTGATGACAGGGGTTGGATCACTGAATGTTTGCCTGGTCTGTCCATTTCATCCAAAGCACCCACCACTGGTCGCTCTTAGAAGATAAAATACTTGGCCAGATGGGCTATTGGTCTGACCCAGGATGGCCATTCTTATGATCTGGTCTAGCGCCTTTTATTAGGGAAAATTTTGCTGGGGTGGGGTGGGGTGGGAATTTGCCTCTGTTAAAACTTTTCAAATTTAGACACTGAGCATCATTGGGTTGTCATTATAATGAACTCCACTCGACCCAGTCAAAGGTTTTCCAGACTATTGTCACATGTGACTGTTTAAAAGTCCACATTGAGTCAAGTACTTTTACAGACCCCCTCTCATTGTCTGTACATGTTCTTTCTCTGGTTTAAAAAAAAAACCAAAACCCTACCTGATCTATACTAAAAAGCTTTTCACTATAATTATACATTCTACTCACTGAATCACTTAATGAAAAGGTCAGATCTGTATACACTAATGATAGAAAAGGCAGTTAGAATCCATATTATCTAGTCCAACTATCATAGAAACTAATTAAATGTTTGGTCTGTACATATTTTGTGAGAATTTGGTTCTTGTTAGGGCCTCATTATTTTATGGTCTGACTGAAGCTGGGACAATAGACTCTACCAAAGCCTTGAAAAATTCTGTTGGTAAGCCAGCTGGCTCAGTAGTTTTCCTTGAGATGTTTAATAACCCATGGGCATTTGTCTAAAGTTGTTTTTCACTCCAGCACGACTTTATTATCTTTGGATATTTGAGGAAGGTTTAAGATTTTATTTAAAATGAGATTCCACTTTGGATACAGACTGATAGATGTAAAAAGTATCTTGTTTTATTTTGATTTTTTTTTTTTTTAGATACTCCAGAGAAAATTTCCTATACGTAATAGGGAGTAGAAATAGTAATGAGTGGTAGGACAGACAGTGGTAAAATGACTTGCATGGGATCAAGTGGTATTTTGATATGTACAAAGGCATATATGACAGATTCTCCAAAAAGCAATATTACAGCAGAGGTATCAATAAATAGTACATTAGAAATCAGCCCAGAATGAGAACTGCAAAGTTGCATTTATTTATAATCATACAGATGTGGAAAGTAAAAACAGTGTTTAAATTTTATAGACAACTATCCAACTTCTTTAGGTGCTATTTGATCAAAATCAATTAAGATATTCTGCTCTAAACAGAAAACTGTCTCTTATCCTAGGAATTCTCAGCTAACCAAGGTTGAAATTTTGTAGAAAATTAGATAGAAGTTTGTGGAAGAGTGACCTTGAGAAGACAGAGGTGGCATGCGGGTGATATTTAGCTACTCTAGACTCACACTGGCATAGGGTCTAATTTCCAGAGGTGTGAGCACACAGTGATCCCATTAGCTTCAAACGCAGTGGCTGGTGCCGAACACTTCCGAAAATCAGGCCCTAACCTGCATCTCTTGTACATTCAGGTGTACATTGGCTAGAACTCTAGGGGGTATTCTCCTTCCTCTGTGGCATGGAGCATGTCTCAAAGTCTTTAAATTATGAATTGAAGACTTCAATAACTAAGTCATAGGTTAGAGGCTTATTGAAGGAGTGGGTGAGTGAGGTTTGGTGGCCTGCATTGTGCGGGAGTTCAGACTAAATGATCATATTGGTCCCTTCTGACTTTAGAGTCTATGAGCCAAGTCACTGGGAGTTTGAGGTACGTGATAAATGAAGGATCAACCCCTAAATGACTATTTTGTACATATGAAGAAAGAGGAGTTGCTGATAAATTTAGTGCCACAATATTGTTTATTTAGAAGCCTGATTCTGCCACTGTCATTCATGTTGAATTATCACTACTCAAACAGCACTTCCTTTGAGACTACTGACAGAGTAAGAGATTATTTGACTTAAGTGTAGTAGAATGGGGGTTTGAAGCACTGTTCCCTCTAAGCTGTGTGCATGTGCACATACACACAAGTCATGAAACCTGTGCACACAACAAAATAAAGTGTGCACAAAAAAATTCAATGATGCTAATATTGGTGCTCACAAAGAAATGTTTTTGCGCACACAAAGAAATTGTTTGCAGACACAGTCTATGAGTAATTAGAGGGAACACTGAAGGAGCTGCACTATTGTTATTATTTATTATTTGTATTACCATAGCTCCTGGAAGCCCTAGCCCTAGAGCACTATGAAGCATTTATACAACAGAGTTCAGCTACCCTGTGTAGAATCACAGGCTTTATTTTCACAGCTAAAAAGGTGCATTTTTTACCTTGGGGAACATTAATTCAAGGTCAAAAGTAGCTAAAATCAGTTTATATACAATGCTTGTTATACCCACTTGCTTTATGGCTACAAAAGACAAGCATCGGTGAAACGTATGGTGCAAAAGCTGCAAATATTTCAAACGAGGTGCCTGTGCAAAATCCTAGGTGTTGCAACATCAGTTAGACTAGGAAGGATGATGTTCATATAGACCTTTAGAAGTATGGTATGACTACAGTAAAATAAACATGTAAACTACCTAAAATTGTTTTGGATGGAAGAGGCCATGGACAACCAAGGAGACATCCAAGATATAAAATGGTATATAAAGCCATCCAGGCAACCTTCAACAAGGTCAAATACAGGTTTGAATCAGATGTGGATGGCATCTGCTCATAAACACAGCCTGCCCAACCTTGGTGATGAGGAAAAAGCAACAAACTAATGTGCATGAGCTATCCTGAGGTAAGACCATAGCAAATATCACCCATTTTCATTTACTGTGAGGTAAACAAGTCATCGTCAGCCATTGGTGGGGATTTAGTGGTGACCTCACCTAATTTACCTGGCACAAATAAAATGTCTTGTCTTCACTGTGTTTTACCTCGGGAGAGCTCCTATATATTGGTTTATTTTTTGTCTCAGGGGGTAACTAATATACAGGAGCAATCACAAAGTAAAAACACAGTGAAGATAAAAGGAGTTTCATTCGACCACAAGGTAAATTAGGTGAGGCCAGCACTCTACCACCACCTAGGGTTGACCATGCCTTGTTGACCACATAGTACAACAAAAGCGGCTGGTCTTCAGTGTATTTTGACTTCAGGGCAACTCATGCACTTTTATTTACCCTGGGGCAATAAATATACCTTTGTACCAGTGAAGCCAAGGCATAGATGGAAGTCAAGCAGGGCAAGGGATGCTGAATCAACCTTCTGCTGTAAATTAACTATGGGGGTTCCCTCAGAAGTTAAGCATGGAACCACATTCTGCTTAGTTGCCCATGAAAGCTGGGAGGTGATTGCGGCACTGTTCAGTGGAATGATTGAAGATAAGATTTTTGCCTCCTCCAGTTATAATACTTGAGGCGGTTCTTACAGGCCAAGCCTTTGAGTAAGTGCCCTACCATGAGAGGATTTTACAGAAGGATGCAAATTTTGTTAAAGGGGACTGAGCTCTAATGAGATTCTGGTGGCTGGGTTAGAGGGTGTGTCTCTGCATTTCCATAAAGGACAAAATGAATGGCTTGAAGGCTCCCATACTTTCACAGCTGCAATTAATGGTGAAATGGGGCTGGCTTAGACAGGAATCTACTTCACACATATTGAGGTGGTGAGCAGTGGAAGGAAAGACTGGATCTGTTTTCTTCTCCATTCACAGGTTAGTGAACACTGTTTACTTGGGGCTCAGATGGGTTTGCTTCTCTGCTGCTAATAAGAGGATAAGAAAACATTCTTTCCCCAAACCCTAGCTTTAAGGGACAAGGGTCCATAATTTGGCAGGTGAGGTTGGATATTCCCCAGGACTGGGTAACTCTTGACTAGGTGCATGCACTTCTTAAGGGAAGGGTGCTGTTCCTACATAATTATGCTGGTGCTGATCTGTGCTCCTGCAGTGCCACAAGCTGCAATTTCACATCCACCACTCCTTTGCAAAGGTCAGGGCCACTACAGAGTGTGAGGGAACATGAGGGCAAGCAGCACAAAATCCCTTTCCTACCAGCCTGGAAGCACAAAGCTAAGAAGAGTCATGTGCTTGTCCCACTGACCCATCCACCCAGATTTTTGACCCTTTTCTTGAGGATGTGGGGGGTAACAGAAGCAATCAGCACATCGCCACAAATCCCATAAATCCTTGTCAGGCCCTTGCATTTAGTTTCATTCCTTTCTGTAAGTTCACCCATCTTTGAAGCATCTGAGGAAGTGGGATCTTCTCCCATGAAAGCTTATGCAAAAAATAAATCTGTTAGTCTTAAAGTGCCACACAACTCCTTGTTGTTTTATGAAGCTGGGCATCACACAGCTCACCTGGGCTCATTCTATTTTACTGTCATGGCCCTGCAGTCTTTTCTTCCAGATCCAGGGTCAAACTCTGCCTGCCTCCCTCAGGTGGGCAGCCCAGGGGTCCCCCATCTGATGCCTCATCACTGTGCCAACCAAGGCGTTTCTAGCCTGCCACCCTGAGGCCTGGCCTCTACCCAGATCAAATCAAATCATAGGGCTGGAAGGGACCTCGTGAGATCATCGAGTCCAACCCCCTGGGAATTGAACCCAGGACCTTCTGCATGTTAATGGAGTTAAACTGGGGGAAGGCGGGTTGGCTTTTTGAGTTTGCAAAGGTCCTGGGGGGCTTGGAAAGCAGTTTGCCCTTCCTGATTTCATTGGGCTCCCTGGACATCCCTCTCCAGGGGGATCTCACCCTCCTCCTAGGCACTTGGTGCTGGCTGAGGGAGATGGAGGGAAAACAGACAAGAGAGGGGAAAGCTCTGATCTGTGTGTGGGGGGGGGTAGATAATGATGGGCTAGGGCCCAGGGGCTTCTAGGCAAGGAGTGTGCAGAGGGGGGTGCCTGATCCAAGTGATACCCCAACCCCAGGGGTGCAGGCCAGCTACCTTGGCCTCCCCTGCATGGCTCGGGGGGGCTGAGTGCCTGGCGGGGATTTCCCCCACACCCCCAGTTGCCAGCTAGTACCAGTCTCATGCCAAATCAGCGAGCACCCCTCAAATCCCGCCACTTCGAGTCCTGAGGAGAATGCCGGAGCCCGCCTGGCGCCCCTTACCTTAGCGCCCGGGCCGGCGGCGAGCAGCAGCGGGAGCAGCAGCAGCAGCAGCGGGAGCGGCGGGGCCGGGCGCGGGGCGGCCATGCCGCGCTCCTGCTCCTTGGCAAGGCGGCGGCGGCGGCGGCGGCCCGGAGGCAGCCGCAGTGGGCTGAGCGCAGCCCTGCATGGCCGGCCGGGTAATTAATGACTTTCCAACCTGTCGGGTGGCGGGGCGCCCGCCGCTCCGCCGGGCCCTGATTGACAAGCCGGCCGCAGCCACCCGCCGCCCCGCGCTCCTCCCGCCCGGGCCCGGGCAGATCCGCAGCGAACAAAGGGAGCCGAGCCCGGCGCCTCCCCTCGCCGGCCCGGGCATGGGGCTCCCGCCTGCACCGCCCGTCCCAGGCTGGAGGCGTGTGTGGGAATCCGAATCCACTCCGCATCGCCAGCAGCGTGCCTGCCGGCCCTGGCACGGGCTCCTGACGGAAGGGTGGCCCGTCAGAGTCCCACTTTGTGAGCAGGGAAACTGAGGCACCAGGCGGCAGCCTGGGCCGGGCCGCGGCTGGGAAGAGAATCGCGGGCCGGCTGTCCTGCACACTGCTAGCTAGGAAGTGGTGGTAGCAGTTTCCTGCTGTGGAAACGAGTTTCTCTTGAACTGGGTGAGTTTATCCTGAAACACTAAGTGAGGTTGATTAACTCTGAGTAAAAGAACAGCTGTGCTAGCGCCAGAAATACAGCTGTTAGTCTTGGAGTGCCACAAGACTCCTGCTTGTTTTGCTTTATTAGACTAACACAGCTGCCCCTTTGGAGCTTTGCTAGTGTCTCTTCTGAGTCAGCCCTTCCTTCACAGCATGGGGATCATCAGTCCAAACACGCCTTTCACTGAACTGTTTGTTCCGGTTGGATTTTGAAGAATTTCTCCTCAGTCCTCTCAAACACCTTCATCTGGTTTACACTAGAGAGGTTGGTTGGTGCAAGTGGACCTAACCAAGGGAGTGTCAACATGAAGGGTGTCCAGCCTTTGTGGGCAATGGGCCACATTGCAATTCTTTTCTCAGTCAGGGGTGATGAGAAATTTTTGATAAGACATACAAATCAATCTTATAAATAAACTTTTTAATAAAATAATGATTAGTGTGATATTTGGCATTGCTTTTGCTTGCACTGCCTACAGAGCAAAAGGGGGGCAGGGATGCTTGTGGGGGGGCAAGGCAGAGCATGGGAAGCACAGCAGAGGAGTGGAGGGGAAGAAGGATGGGATGGGGGGAGCAGAGCAGCTCATTGACAGGACTCAGCTGCTTCCTGGCAGGGACCCCACTATCTTTGGTCTCCTCAGTCCTTGCCAAGCACTCCTCAGGGAAAGGAGAGCAGTGCTGGGGAGAGGGAGAGGAGAACAGACTCAGACAGAGACAGGACAGAAACCCTGGCAGTTCTGCAGTGGTCACAGGTTTTGGCACCGGGCATCTCTGTACCAGAAACATTGATGGGTAGCAATTTCTACAGAAGAGTTTTTGCCACTAAGGTGCGGGAAAGGACAGGGGTGCTGCGGTTAGGGGTGTGGGAGGAGAGGAGATGTCCAGATTAGGAAGTAGCAGTTAGGGAGGTCGAGGCTGGGTATTAGAAAAAACTTTTTTACTAGGCTAGTGGTGAAGCCTTGGAATGAGCTGCTGAGGGAGGTGGTGAAATCTCCATCATTGGAGGTGTTTAAGGCCCAGCTGGACAAAACTATGACTGGGATGGTTTAGTGGGAGTGGTCCTGCCTCTGGCAGGGGGTTGGACTAGATAACCTATGAGGTCCCTTCCAACCCTATGATTCTATGATTCTAAGTAGGTGGGCCCCACCAACCAGCCGCGCTGCTTCCCAGCCTCTTCACCCTCCCAGACAAGCCACAGTTTGTCCTGCATTCGTCCCCCTGTGCTCTCCTCACCCCCAATCAGCACTGGTCTCCTTCCCCTGAATTCGGCTCGGGCTTAGTTTTCCTCCCACTCGCCACCAATGTAGCACCTTGCTGGCTGAGCTGTCAGACTCTTGTGCAGGATTCTGTGGGCCGAATGAAAGCCCTTGGTGCGCTGGAGTCTGGGCCCCAGGCTGCAGGTTGAAGAAGCCTGGTCTATACTTAAACTTCACTTCTGCTTGTGTAAACTGCACAGCTTCACTAACAATAACTCCACCTCCATAAGCAGCATAGAGTCAAGGTGGATGCAGTGACCATCTAGACACTGTGATACTTACTTTGGCTTTCAGGAGCCATTCCACACTGACAGTACAATTGATAAAAACGCTCCTGGCCAGGACCCACACTGCTGACACAGGGAGCAAAGCGCAGAGCCGTGGCCATTGGATGTTAGTTCTACTTAACTTTGTACTGTAGACAAGTCCTTTTTACTTAGAGCTTGTCTTCATGTGAAAGTTGTTTGGAATTATAGTCATCCACATTAAATGATGGAGAACAAGTCTGGCGCCAGCAGTGTGTCCACACAACCATGCTATCTTGGGTTAAGATGCTTCCCTTTGGGATCATCATGTCTACACAGAACTGTGTTGTTTTGAATTAAGCATTCAGCATCCTGCACAGAAATCCTCTAGTGCAATGCTCCATTCCTAGACTCTATGCATTGTGGGATTTTTGTTACTACATGATACTTGCTGGAAGGCCCTGGAATTCTGAGACTTGGGTCCAATCAAGTAATTCCCATGATTTCTCTCCTGTCATCCCGTTGTTGATCTGGCTTTTATGAGCCAGCACCATTTTCAAAGAGCTGTCAGGCACCATGAAGGAAACATTGGAGTCCTGAAGTCCTGATGGCTCTTAATACAAACAGGCTGCTGCACATATATCTACGGTAATGCAGGGCAATATGGGTATCTGAGAAAAAGGAGATTGAAAAAAAAAAACACCCAATGTGTTGACTAATGAAATGGAAAAACTGGACATTTTCACTGTCCTGAAACTTCCCCACTGATTTAAAAGGCTTCCTGCCATCAATTTCTTTGAAGAAAAAACACATAAGCAGAGAGTGTGCTGGCAAAGAGTAGGTGTTTGATGGCTGTTTTCACTACTTCCAGATGATAGGATGGCTGAATCTGTCAAAAGGAAGGCGCTCGTTTTTTTCCCAGAGTGGAGCAAATAAATCATAAAGCATATTTATTCTGTGAACTTTCTCTCTTTTTTCCTTCTAACAAAATGTTCAGGGGCAGATTTTTGATATATTCATTATTCTGAACTGTATGTCAATTTCTTCCTTAAAATCCTTTTTCCTATATGAACAATTTGAAAAATGTTCTTGGAAACTTGCTGTGTGCTGGTTAGTTACTGAAATCTGGTAGTATTGTTTCTGGTCTCTGATTGGATGATTCTAACAGCACAAAATGAAGATTTGCATAGAAATGTGGAATTTAGAGTTTGCTTTCAGTGACTGTTCAGTCCTTCAATTTTGTGGTTATTCGAGGCAACAAAGCTCAGCCACTCTCATCTCTGGAGAGTGGAATAGACTAGGTCACAGATAGGACTGGCTTAAAATAGTCACAGGCATCTTTTCTACCTTTCACTCATCTGTACTTCATCCTCTTATCCAAACAGATACTGTATCCCCCTAATGTCAGGTTGGGATTGTGGTAAATCACATATGCCTAATGTTTGAGGACAATTCTTTCAAAGAGCTCTGTGTGCATTATGTCCTGCTGAGATGAAAGGATGACAGTGTCTAAAGCTTGAAACTCAATATCTAGGTTAGATAATATAGTCTTCCAGCAGCTTGTCACCTTCTAATTCCTTAGGGGGGCTGCTGACAAGTGGAGGGTGATATTGGTGAGTTAAACATGCTCAAGTGATAAAAGATAACACCTTGCAAAGGCTGGGGCATTGCTGTAGGTAGCCTACCCCATGAGCAACAGCACTTTCTGCCACACGGTGGGTTTTTACTGCATTTTATTTTTATTGTATTACATTCTTTTATAGTGGAAGGATGGCTCAGTGGTTAGGGCACTAGCTTAGGACTTGGGAGATATGCATTCCATTCCTTACTCCTCCACTGACTTCTTGCATGACTTTAGGCAAAATCTCTCTGTGCCTCAGTTCTCCATCTATGCAGTGGGGGTGACAGCCCTGTCTTGCCTCCCAGGGTCATTGTGAGGGTAAATACATTAAAGATTGAGAAGTTCTTTGATATCTGCTATGGAAGAGTATTATGGATTAATGACTGATTATTTATTGTTTGTTAGTTATTTGTATTATGGTAGCACCCTGTGGTTCTGAGTGAGTCTGTGGCCCCATTCTGCTAGGCACTATACCAGGGGTGCCCAAAGCTTTTGTACATGGGGGCTGCAGAGCTTGATATATATGGGCCTGTGGGCTGCAAAATTCCAAAAGTGTTTTTTTTTTTTTTGCACTATACACAATATACAGTTATATATTTTCAGTATATTATTGCAACAAAAAAGGCATGCCTAATTTTGACTGTGTGACACATGCAGCTGGGATTTTCCAGCAATCATCTGAAGATCACTTGGCTCATAGTCGGTAATTGAGAGTCGTAGCACTGAGTGAAGATGTTCATCTATGAGCTTCTTACATGCTGGAAAGTTGGCTACGTAACCTTCTCTCAGTTGTTTCTGAAAGAGGTTGAGCTTTCTTTCAAATACGTGTCTGTGTGTGTGTGTCTGTCTGTCTGTCTGTCTTTCTGCCTCAGAACAGTTCCAGGCTCCCTGAGCTCCCCAGGACCCAGCCAGCAGAGACAGGGTCAGCAAGGCCTATCGGAGCCATCCAGGCTGCCCCCATCTAATTTGGGGGCCCGGGAGTGGGCACTGGATCCCTCCAGCAGGACTACAGCCAAGACCCCAGTTTGAATTGGCTCCTTTCCTATCCTTCCCCACCCAGCCCTGGCCTCGGCCCCAGTATGCACTACATGATCTCCTCGCCGACATCCAGCCTGAAGTCACCACACAGTTGCTGGACACACCAGGCTGGAAGACCCCTGGCCGTGGCCATCTCTGCCCCAGGGGAGGGAGATCGGCCTGGCCGCCGCTGCAGCTAGGTGCAGAACTTTTGTGGTCCATTGGGCAACATGGGCCTCGGCTGTGGGTTCTGCCCTGCAGAGTGCAGAGTGTGTCTATATACACGTTTATATAAATTTGTATTTGCATACTTTTTTCAAGAAACTCCTTTTGGGCTACAGAAAAGCCATTTGTAGTCTGCATGTGCCCCGTGGGCCACACTTTGAGCACCCCTGCACTATACAAACACAGAGTAAGCACTCCAGAAAGCTTACAGTCTAAATAGACAAGATAGATGAAGGCTGGGAAGGGAAGCTGAGGCACAGATTGGTGAGGTGACTTGTTCAAGGTCACTCAGCAGGTCAGTGGCAGAGCTGAGACTAGAAATCAAGCTTCAGAATCCCCAATCCTCATACAGTGACTTGTCCACTGAACTACACGTAGCAGCACCCGGATAATAATATATTTCACCTTGAAGGGTTATTGATGGCTCATGCCCAAGCCAGAAGAGAGTGCACATCCTCATCAGATGAGGTAGCTGGGAAATGGACCCATGACCAGAATATGAAGAATGGCAGTAGAACACTTCCTATGACATTGGGAGGTTGGTTAGGTGATGCATATCCAGGTAATGAATGAAAGAAGCTCTGACCTTACAGTTGGTATCACCTAGTAAATGTGTTCTTATAAAGACAGAGAGATTAAGTGCATGCCTAACTCAGCCATCAGCCCCTTTATAACTGGAATCATATGCTGCAGCATTGTGGGGGTCCTCACACACACATGCTATGTGAGAGTGGATTGTGTGTTCCTCAGCCTGGACAGGAACATTATTGTTAGAGGTTTATTTGCTTTCCCCAAGTAGTGGAACTGCACTGAACTCAGCTGCTGGGACTTGAGTGGTGGGACATAGTCTTCAGATCTTATGCTGCAGCCCCCAATTTGGCAAAGAATGACTTAACTTCAAGCATGTGGGCAATCCCATCCTGTGAGCACATGCTTTAGCTGAATTGGGGCCTTAGAAAGTGGGAGTAAGAATTATGGCATGAGCATATGGATTTAACTGCACTCCAATGCTGGCACTACTGGGTCTATGTTCAGTAGCTAAGAGCCAAGATCTTGGCACCACTTCTTGGGAAATACTGAATTATTAACTTCCCAGATGCATAGTGCTTTTCCAAACACCATCTTTGATTGCTCTTCTTCCAATAGCAAAGGAAGAGTATTAACGCACTTAGTTTTTGTCAAACATTTCTGAGTCCAGTGGTATTGTTCATCCAGGTTTTGAAGACCAATGGCTGGTGAGGTCAGGTGGCATGTGGTCATTCCATAAACAGCTAGTGTCTTGATTCTGCCCTCAGAGGCATAGGTAGCACATCTGTTGACTTCAGCAGGAGCATTGTGTGGTTATCACAGAGCCCAGGGAGAATGCCTCTTTATGTTGTACTTCTGATGGTGGTGTGTTCACAGAGAATGGGTCATGCCCAGTTGACCTAGCTGACTCACAAGCTGACCACATTGCTACAGTTCGCTCTTACAATCTCTTTTGCAGTGTAGAGAAGAGGGGGTAGCCAAATGAATGGCTGCAACATCTCCAGGATGAGCTTTGTGCAGTTGTCTTTGATGTGTTTGGTGGTTTGCACCACGCCAGAGTTCAGCAGTTCCCTCACTTTACCTTTGTGGAGCAAAGATGTGCATCTGAGTGTCAGGTGCAGGGACAGTTTAGAGGAGGAGAGGCCCCACACTTGCACAGTTGGGTCATTGATTAGATTTTTGCTTGGTGCGTCAGCAGCCACCCAAGCTTCAGATTATTCTCTGTGGAATAAGACTAGCAGGGTTTTCTTGATTTCTGTCAGTGATGAGGAGAGTGTTTTTGGACTTGGTGGAGCAATAGCATAGTATTTTGCCATGATCTTTATGTATTCCCTAACTGTCCTGGCATCTCATCTGGTATTTGCTGGTGCAGTGATGGCCAGTGAAGTGGCATTGATGTAAGGGAGCCGCTAATTATATGAAGATTGGCGTTAATTTCAATATCCACTAAATAAGTTTGTGATCTGGAACAGGGTTACTGTCAATATTCAGAATGTGCAGGTGTTGCTTCCCCAAGATATTATCACAAGCTTCTGCATGATTTTGATGTGATGCTGTCTGGGTCTAGGGGACTGCTTATGATTATCTTTCATATTAATATTTCATATTTGCAATAATCCATATGTGATACGCCATGTTTGGTACCAATAGAAAGGTTGTACTTTGCTAGGAATGATTATATGGTTTCTAGGGAGATGTCATATCTGTATGAGAAGTTATGATTGTATTTGTTATATCTGTGTTTCAACTTATTTGATTCTAGGAAACTCCCCAGACTGAGTATTTACAACTTTTGTCCCCTTAATGGCCCATTAAGGAAGCCCCCAGCTACAGTGGGCCTAGGAAGAAACCTGTTAGATCAGTTACCTGGTTGGACCATGTGACTCAACTCCATTTTGATTTGGCAAGGACTCTGAGAGCATGGGGAAAGCCAAAGGTGATAAAAGGCAATGGCCCCATCTCCATTTTGTCTTCAGTCTGTCTGCAGCCAACATCCGCCTCTGGCACTATTCTTCTGGGACTGAACAAAAAGACTCACCCAGGTGCAGGTTGCATACCAGAGGAATTGGACTAAACTGCAAGCTGCTAAATCTTCAAGGCCTTTCTTCCGATGGACTCTAAATCATTTGCACGTATATGGTTCACTTTGACCTTTTAACATCTCTCATGTTTTGTCTGTTTTCTCCTTATATTAAACCTTTAGTTGTAGTGACTAAAGGATTGGCCGGCAGTGTGGTATTTTGGATAAGATCCAAACCTATATTGTGATGTGATGTGGCTGGCCCTCTGGGGTCAGGAGAACCTATTTCTTTAAGAGATCCCATGGCTAGGTCGGGACCGGAGAAGCTGATGTTCCATAAAGGGGGCTGTTTCTATTTTCTTATGCTTGGTGATGACCAGAGTGGGGAATCAGAAACATGTTTTGTTACTAACTCCAAGACTGGTTTAAGTACCACCCATCAGTGGTTTGGGGGTTTGGCCCTCAGTTTTGCACCTTGCCCTGATTTTGGCACATTCAGAAGGTTATCCCAGGAGGCCCAGGTCACAGTTGACACTTGCTTTCAGTTGGGAGGATGGAGGGGGCTTTCTTCAAGGTGGTGAGGGAACTGAGCATGCAATCCAGGGTTATCCCCAGGTACCACAGATTATGACCATGCAGTAATGGTGACCCACCCAAATGGATGTTTACTGTTGTATTGGCCTGATTATTATTCAAATGGAAAGCTAAGACAGGCACTGTGTTTGAGGCTTTTGGCTTTAACTGACATGCCTTGGATTAGGTTTCACTGACTGGCAGGTCATGACACAAGAAAGGCTGATTTACCGCTCCCTGATTAACAGGCTGCTGAAATATCAGCTCTCCTCACTCCTGGATGAAACGGTGGGCAAACATTGCCATTTGGTTTTGTAAAACAAACAAAGAGTCCTGTGGCACTTTTAAAAACTAACAAATTTGTTTATTGCATGAGCTTTCATGGGAGAGAATACCACTTCATCAGATACTTTGAAGATGGGGAACTTAACAGAATGGGAGGAAAATGTATGCAGGGAAGTGTAAGTCATGGGATCAGGTCAGACTGTTAAAGCAGGTTTTGTTTGGTTTTGTGTTCCTCACATTTTTTACTTTCCACAAAATTGTACAAGCTATTTTCTCTCCAGCACTGGAGTCTGTAGGGCTCTGTAGGAGTCTGGAGGCTGCTTCTTTACTCTGTGTTTGTACAGCACCTAGCACAGCAGAGTCCTGCTCCATGGCTGGAAATCTTAGGAGCTAGAGCAATATACATAAATATAATAATTAGAGCCCTACTTCAATCACAGGATGATTGTCAAATATTGTGACTGAGTAGCAGACAAGCATTGAGAATTGCAAAAAAAGTAATGGACTTTACTGTTTGCGGTAATTTGGAAAAGGGTTGATGGTAGGAGCTTGGAACTAAAGCAGAGGCTCCTGTCTTTGAAACTGCAATGATAACCTAGTACTGTGGGACCTCCAATTCCTGAAATATCAATTAAGTAAGGTCTTAACAATAAATAATAATGTCAAATTCTATTTCAGAGTCACTTATAATGTGTCCAATTTCAAGGAAAAGATTGCAAAAGATAATGAATTTAGTAAAATGGGCCAGTCTGAGTTCATAACAGGAGGCAAGGTGGCACTCTGCAATTTCATGTTGTTTCTTCTTTTGTAGGGAAGTGTTTTGAATGTTGCTACTTAAACTGAAGTTTTCATTGATCAAAAGCATATGTGAGACATAGTTCTGTGTGCATATCAGATTGGAAACCAATTGCATGTTTTTATTACTAGTTGTGGGGGGTTTAACTTTTCTGTTTGCCATTCCTGTCATTAACCAATTGGGAAGTGAAAGGCGAGATTCACTTTCAAAACCCAATCAGCTAATGCAGTGGCATAGTGCTCCTTGGCTGGCAAAGTCAGATGTTTCATGACACTCAGAATTTGCTGTCTAGTAATAAAAGCACTTCCCAGTCCTGCTCAAGGAAAATGATAACTTTAAAAATACACTGGAAGCTATTTGAGCCCCAGGGTCATTACCAGCTAATTAAATCTCATCATCAGGTAGTATCATATACTCAGTTTTCTATGAGAGCTTTTTAAATGTTAGTTTCTATCAGGTATCCAATTGTTTCTACAGTGTATCCAAGGATGCTAGACAAATTGGCTATGTCTGCACTCAGCAGGTTAGTTCAAATTAACTTAATTTGAACTAATTAATTCAAACTAATAATGATTAGTTCAAATTAAGTTAATTCATATTAACATGGCCATACTAGGAAAGCCAATTCAAACTAGCATGTCCATGGACAGGACTTGCTAGTTCAAATTAGGAGAAGGGCACCATGGGAGGTTTGGCAAGATGGCCACAACAAGGCCATGCCCCTTCCCAGTATATAGAAGGAGGAAGGCGCCCTGGAAGGAAGAAGGTCAAAAAGCCTTAATTCAAATTAACACAGCTACATTGGGTTAACTCAAACTAATAAGTTCAGATTAACCCCTACTTCAAAGTTAAGCAATGTTTTATAACTTCAAAGTGGGAGTTTCCCTAACACCCCCACACATATACCCCTGCACCCCCCTGAATTTCCCAACACCCCCCAGCTGTCTGCTAGTAATAGTGTTATACCAAATTAGTGAGCACCCTGTACACTCCCCCAAACCTCCCCTCTACACCCCACTAATTTCAAGTCCTGGGGAGAATACTGCTTCGAAGTAACCTTTCATTAATTCAAACTTTGGAGTTCCTTAATTAGAATTAATGAAAGCCATTGTACCCATATGTTAATTTAATTCAAATTAATCCTCATTAATTCAAATTAAATTGTAAGTGTAGACATACAAATTCAGACTGGTAATAAAGCATACATTATTAACAGTGATGTAATTAACCATTGGAACAAATTTTCAAGCATTGTGATGGATTCTCCATCACAGATTGGCTGTTTTTCTAAAAGATCTGCTGTAAGAATTATTTTGGGGACTTTCTATAGCCTGTGTTATACAGGAGTTCAGATAATGATGTCTTCTGGATTTGGTATAAATCTCAACTAAATACAACATTAGAATCAGCTGACTCTTTCTCTTAAGAATGTGTTTACTGCACAACACACTTATTGGGCACTGCAGTTAGCAGAAATTGTGAATGAATCTAGCTGAATGTTTACCCTGTAGTGGGTCTTTCTTATGTGAACTTCCTCCATTGGCTTGCAGAGCACTCATGATACCATCACAACCATTCATATAATAATTTACACCTGTGTGTAGTTATGAGCCATTCTGCACCTTCCCCAGTAGCCAGCTCACTGAGACACCAGCTCCAGCAGAAGGGCTGTGGCAGTGCAAAATGGAATCAGGTGTTCCAGGGCAGACACTGAGGTGAAGGGTGGATCTGCATGCCAGATGTGGGATAATTAGTGTGGGAAGCTGATCTGAGCCTCAGCATTTCTCCCCCACTGAGGGTCTTGGCCTCAGGATGGAGTGAGAAAAGAGAAATAACTGAAGAATGTCAGCTGAGATCCAAGGTTGAGGGAGGTGATACTGGGAATTCCTGATCAAAGCAGTTTGGGGGCTGGGAGGGGAGACAGTGGCTCTTGTGTCAAATCTTCCCAGAGGGGTTAGCCAGCGAGTGACGAGCACCCTACATGTGACCTCAGGGGTGAGCTTCTGGGCAGGAGAAGCTAGGGGGAGTCTCCCTAGTGGATGCCCAGCCCCCTCCCAAGGGTTTGGGACAGACTCATGGCTGGCCCTGCTGAGTCCAATGGGAGGGGAGAGTCAGGGACACCTAATTCATATTCACCCAGAGAAAACAAAGGAGACAATTGTTTAAAAACCATACGTAATTCTTTTAAATAACTTCTACAATGGCCAAAAATTGTTTTTGAGCTGAAATAGACTGTCAGCCTGATGAAACAGAGAGAATACAAACAAGGAGTCCTGTGGTGCTTTTAAAAACTAACAAATTTATGTATTGCATGAACTTTCATGGGAGAAAATCCCACTTTTCTCCCACAAAAGCTCAGGCAGTAAATAAATTTGTTAGTCTTTAAGTGCCACAGGACTCCTTGTTTGTTTTGCTGAATGAGACTAACATGACTGTCCCTTTGGAAAGAGAGAATAACAGCAAGATCTCAGCAGACACAGCTTGACATACCAGCCTGTTTGCTAGCCAGTCTGATCAAGGAAAAAGCCAGCTGATCACTGTCAAATGCAATTTTACATTGGGAATTCTCTTGCTATTTCAGCAGGGCATAGTGTTTTTAAAAGCCAGCTCATTTGGCTACAAACAAGTGAGAGAGAGCAAAACTTGTGAGAAGTACAAAGAACTAGATGGGACACAATTTTCCTTTGAACAGAATGACCCATGGCTCCTAAACATACATCCATGCACTTGACTCTTTCAAAAAACCATCTTGAAGAGAAAAGATAAAGTAATCTTGGTGGAGGGAGGAGATAAAAACAAACAGGCTGCTGAATGACATTTTGGGGGGGAAGGGGATGTGGAGAATTTTATGCTTGTGCACACTAGGGATTAGGAAAGCTGGTAAGAGACAGGCAGAGCATGCCCAGGTGTTATACAAAGCTTTCCACACACACAGTTCTGTGAACATGCCCTTCCTTTATGACCTGCACGACCCCCTGCTATTTCAATCCTGATTCCCCCCTGGCTTTTCCAATGAAGTCATGACCTGTGATTCATGGGCCTCTCACAGAGATGGTGTGTGCTGTTGTATCTTTTGACAAATGAAAAGACACTCCCAGGATGTGTGGGTCTTGTATTTCACTTGTGTTTTTAAAAGGGGATTTCAAAACCTAGTATAAAACTAAACTTTTTCATTCCTTTTTTAAAAATGATTCAATGGTAAAAATTTTTATCATTCAAAGGTTTCCCTGCTACATTGAGAAACCAACACAACTAGTGCATAAGAATCTGAATGAGAAATTGACCCATCTAATAAAAATAAATAAACCACCAAAACAGATTCAGAGGCACCAAAACTAACTCTTGATGTCACAAAGAGGGCTGAGCAAATAACAGACTTTTCTGCTCAGGAGGCCAGACTGAAAAAAAAAACAAACAAAACATTGAAATTTGATTCAAATCAAAATCGGATTCTCCCAAAAAACCCAAAAAACAAAAAACAAACAAAAAAACTTGACAAGAATTCCATTTTGAATCCCAAAAAATGTTTTCTGTTGCCTTGCAAATGATTTTCCCCCCAGGTGTTTTGGGGGGGGTTTTTGTTTTGTTTTGTTTTGTTTTGTTTTGAATTGGCAGTTTTAGGTCTTTTTCTCTTTAAAAAAAAATTGTCCAAAATTTAATTCAAAACATTTTGACTTTTTTTAAAATTAAATGTTTCTAAAGAAAATGTTTAAAACAAAGTTTCAGTTCCTTCAAAATTAAATTTCAACCAAATCCATTATTGAATTTGGGCCAAAATTCGACAGACTATTTTTTGGCCCTGAAAAATGCTTTTTTCAATGGAAAACAAATGTTTTGTCAAAACCATTTAATTCTGCTCTAGTTTTAATTATATTTCCTGTCCTATTCTGCCTCTTTTGAGCTGGTATTATCTTTATTTACACTGTAAATCTGAAATTTTCACAGCTGGCTCTTGGATTTGGGGACCCCGTTAATAGAAATTATTTCCAAAATGTGCGAGCAGCTTTTAAATACTTAGACTAAGAGCTTTTATTTGCCAGCAGGGACAGCTTTTGGGGTAAGCGAAGCAGGCGGTGGCCCTGGGCCACCGAGCCATAAGAGGGCACCGTAGCATCCGCTTGCTTCACTTAGCCCTGCACTACTGGGGCGGTGGGGAAGTGGAGGGCAGCAGACCACCAGGACCAGAAGCTTTGCCACCTGCCTACCAGACTGGCAGTGCTCCCCACCTACTGTGGATTGCTGGGAGTGGGGCTCCCTGGTGGCCCAGGGTGAAGCAGTCGAACTCTTTGGAGCGTGCCACTCCAGGGTGCCCCACTCCCAGCAAGCCACAGCACCACGCTGGCCACACTCCTCCCTCTCCCTGGGGACATGTGGCTGGCTAGGAGTAGGCAAGGAGCGCTGCTCTTACCCCACTGGAGAGAGGCTGGTCTGGCAGGTGGGTGGCAAAACTTTTGGCCTAGCAGTCCGCAGCCCCCCGCTCCCCTCCGTGGGAGTTGGGACTGGGGGGGGGGGCAGCTAGAGCGGCAATGGGGGCCCAGAGCCCCAGTCAGGGTGGCATTGGGGGTTCATAGGGGGCCCCATAAAGGGCCTTCGCCTAGGGCCCCGAATTGCCTAAGGCTGCCTCTTTTTGCCAATAAGGGCCTAGCATGTTTAGGATGCTATGGAAATGATAATTAACTTTATTCAGTCAGTGCCCAAGTTGAGTGAAGGGCAGAGAGTAAACAAAGAAAAGAAATGGTAAAAAGTACAGGGATCTGAATGCTTTCAGTTTCGGCTCAGATAAACCACAATCTAGTCATGTGTTGCTTGTATCTTGATAGTGTCCCTGTTGTATGTTAGCTGGGCCCACCAACCTCATTGCACTGGTAATACTCTGCGCCCATTTAAACCTAGGTTCTTGGAGTTGAAATGTTTCTGCATGAATTTGCTGTACTCATAAACCCCTAAGATTTACATTTTGTGTTTCACCCATTGGATTGAGAAATATATCACCCAGCTGGCTTCCTAGAGGTTCAGGAGTCTAGTAAACTTAATGCAGCCAGAAAGGGAATGTAACCATAAGGTGCTCTATCTGTTGAGTTTGACAGCAGCTGGGGGCAATGTTTATGGCCATCATCCCAGTGAGTCCTCCAAGACTGGAATAGAGTGTCCCCTAATGAGGCCTGATCAAATTTCCCTTCCCCACAGCCATTTGCAAATTTACAGATAGAAACAGTCTTCAAGAAAGAAAGACCTGGGATTCCAGTTAAAGGGGCTAAAGGCTCTGAAAGCTACGCAAGAGAACAGGGCCACAACTAGGCCAGGGCGAATGTGGCAAAGCCCAAGGTGCAGAGTGTTAGGGGGTGCAGGGAGTAGATCCAGCTTCCCACAGCAGCTGGGGATGGATCCACAGGTGGCGGCGGGAAGTTCCCAGCACCTCCGGTAGCAGCCGTGAATGGCTCCATCCCCTCGCGGCCCACTGGTGGCAGCGAGAGCTTTCCAGTGCCTCCAGCAGCAGCTGGGAACAGATCCGCATCCCCCTGGCCTGCTGCCTGTGATGGAAAGCTCCCACCACTGCTGACAGGCTGCAGGGATCCGTATCCATCCCCAACTGCGTGGCTGGGGACGGATCATGGCCCCCGGGGGGGGCGGAGGGGCACGTCTGGGGCTGCTTGCCCCAGGCGCAAAAACTACTAGTTATGGCTCTGCAAGAGAATTCAAATGGTCTGCACACTGAAGTGTCTGGGCACATCTGTCTGTATTTTCAAAGCATTAGCATCCAATTTACCACTCCGTTGCAGAGAAGCTCTTTTATAGCATCTGTAGCTTTAGACTCCTCGCTTCCTTATAGCTACTGTAACACTGTGTTCCCCATTTCCTCTGGAGATCCATTTTCTAAAGCCATAATCCATGCAAAACGGTGCAGTGCCATTGCATTCGAGTGGGAAGAGAGAGATTTTAACAGCAATCAAAAGGTGGTGGGGAAAGGACTGTGTAGGCAGGCACTGTGGCCTGCCTCAGAGCCGGAGCTGGACTGCGCCAGGCGCCCCCTCTGGCCGGCCCCAGGAACTGCGGGGCTCCCGCCCCGGAAGCAGAGGGGCGGGGCCAGGCCAGGAAGGGGCGGTATAAAAGCCCCAGCTGGGAGTTCACTTGGAGCTAAGCCCTCAAGGAGGAAGGAGGTGTTGACCCAGCAGGAGCTGGCTGGGGCCGGTCAGGGCCCAACCCACCAGCCAGCTCCTGCCTTTAAGGACTCCCAGCGCTACGGTCCGCCCAGCCTCCCAGGCCCAAGTGACTGGGAGGGGCACCAGGAGGTGGCTGACTGGGGCGGGCGTTCGTGAGCCCGCTGGGCCCCACCGCTGCCGCCTTGCTCCAGGGCGGCTTGGGACGGCGGGGAGGCGGACCGGCTGATACCCTCTTGGCCCTCCGATTTAGAGGAGCTGCCCTCGGCCGAGGAGGAGGGAGGCGCCCCGTACGGACCCCAGGACCTGGAGGAGTTGCCTCCCGCAGAGGAGCCGGCCGAGTACCCCGACCCGACGCCCATGGACACGGAAGGGTTCGCCGGAGTTCCGCAGGCCTCCTACGAGGGGGACCCTGAAGATAGCTACCCCCTTTGGAACTAGGTACCTGGGGCAAGGGGCCGGGCGGGGTTGGAGGAAGTAGCCCAGGGCGGGCAGGATGGTAGGCCATATTCCCCGGGGCAGCGTGTTTCGGAGGCAGCCCCGCTGACCCCTGGAGTGCCACACTGCCCCTGTCTAGGGCCCTGGGCTGAGACGCAGTGGAGTGGGAGGGCCTGCGTCTCCCTCCACAACCCCCCCCTTCTCTCCTGGCGTAGGAAGCGTGACCCCGTCCCTGGCTCCGGACTTTGTATTAGTTGCCCGCCCCGCCCGGGGGCCGGGGC
>ML682061.1:1967164-1983987 GCA_007922195.1 Podocnemis expansa | reverse complement strand
CTATCCCATCATCCAGATCATTAATGAAAACATTGAACAGAACTGGGAGGATTATGGGAGGATGATGTCCATAAATAGATTTTCTAAATTAAATGGATGGTTCATACACGTTGAGAGAGGCCCTTGCACAAATGCAAGAGAGGGTTGTTCCAGTACTGTCACTGAGGGCGGAAAGAAGGAACTGAGGAGGGTCAGGGTCAGGGTCAGGGTCATATATATAGCTGCGCACGTGGCACAGAGGGGGCATTGGCCACTGACCCAGCTCTGACAGGCTAGGGCAAAAACCTTTCTGGCCATCTGTGCACTGCAGCATGTAAACACCTGTAACTGAATGATGTGAGCAGCGCTTGAAGAAAAATTTGTGTTTATTCTTCAGAAAAGTTATCTGTACAGTAGAGAAAAAGACATGCAACAGAAAGACTTTTGATCTCAGGGACAGTGGAGTACAGGGCCCTCACATTACAAATGAGGCCTTTTTTTCCCATCTGTGCTTCAGGGCAGCGGAAGGGCAAAGAGTAGGAAAAACCCCAGCCTGATGGGCCTCAGGTATGTGTAATTCCTTGGTCTTGGCTGAAATGCTGGGGATAGCCTTGGAGACTTCCAGAGCTAAAAGTGTGATCTGCTACAGTGTTCCAGCTTGGGCTGTACAAAACACCAACCCTCTGTGGACTGGGACATGGTGGCACCTGTAACAGACTCACCAGTGTGTTCCATGTGCCCGGTATAGACAGCAAGTGGGGTTTCCAAGTCAGGAGGAATCTGTGGCAGCACAATGACAGGAGTCAAAACATGGCTTTTCTCATGCATGAGTGTGTACAGAGGGGGCGACAGGTCTCACCTCTCCCCATGACTTGGGGGCAGGATCAGATGCTGGGAATTGGAAAGTGGCTCTGGAGTATGGAAGGTTAGCAGGCTGGAGCTGGAACTGCAAAATCCAGGTTCAGAGGATTATCACGTGGTAGAGCTTTGGCTGTTAAGCCCCATCTCTTGGTGACAGAGCAGCTGTCCCACTTGAAACTGACAAGGAGGCCTGTGGCACTTTTAAAGACTAACATATTTATTTGTCATATGAACTTTTGTGGGAGAAAATCCCACTTCATCAGACAGGCATTTTTAAAGACTAACAAATTTATTTATCGCTTGAGCTTTCATGGGAGAAAATGCCACTTTGTCTGACGAAGTGGGATTTTCTCTCACAAAAGCTCATGATGTAATAAATAAATTTGTTAGCCTTTAAAAGTGCCACATGACTCCTTATTTGTTTTGCCAAACTAGACTAACATGGCTATCCTTTTGGAACTTGTCACGCTTGAAGGCATGCTGGGAAGAGGTGATGTAAGAGTGGGACATGTGGGTCATGTGCCCTTCCCCTAGATTTACTGCTTGGCTGGCACTGAGCATACTCAGAACACTGCTGAAGCCAGCTGCCCACACTCTGTGCCCCCACTATGGGCAGGCATAGGTCATCATCTCATTTGATGAGGGTGCCTGGAACCAAAGAGCAGCCACCCCAAGCCCTAGGAATGTCTTGTCTCAGGCTGGAAGAATAAGTGCAGTCTTGACTCCAGAGAGATGGAATTCACACAATAGGTGCAACCATGAGTCTCATGCAGGGGCCTGCGCAAGCAGGGGACAGGCTAAAGCAAAGCAATGTATTCCTGGTGTATCTTCCTAGTGCTTGAGTATTAAATGGTAAAATATTGGACAACCTGTAACAATGGAGTGTCTGTTTACTAGGCCTAACTGGAAATGACCTGGCAAAAGAAGCAAGTTACCAGCCTGGCCCCCATCTGTGATGAAAGTGTGGTGTCAAATGCCCTGTGTTTTTTCAAACTGAAGACCCTTTGGTCTCAGCCCAGTACCCCCTGCTGACCAAAGTATTTGCTTCAGCATAGGCCCAACCCCTTTCTCTGTGCTTAAGGGATGGCTGTCTTGACAACCCTCTCATGGAACGTATGATACACTAATCTGCTAACAAATGCATGGAAGCATCTTTGTTACAGAGAGTTAACACAGGAGAACAGCAGCCCGAAGAAACCCAGATGCTCTCATCTTGTCTCCTTAATCCACCCACCTGGCACACACTTTCTGCTCCCCGGCCTAGGTTGGTGATGAAGAGTCCTGCTCTCTTCCCTGCTCAGTCTGCAAGGGGTGCCAACCCAGAGCTTCTGGGAGTTTTTCTCTGGGGGTGTTTCTTCAAAGAAATCTTGTGAGGTCATTGACAGCCCAAAGCCCCAGATGGAAACGTCATTAGCGGATTAGATGCCTGACATGCAGAGCTTGGTGTGTGTGGTCCAGGAAATCATCCATAAGGCAAAAGACTCAGATGGTGACACTAATCGTGGCCTCTCAAAGGCAGACAAGTGGATCCAGCATCCTTAGGATTTATACCTTACGCTCACATGCTTCCCAGGTATTGTCCATCAGTGTCTCTCTTACCAGGAATGTGAGCACCATTTCTCATACTTCCTTTGGAGTGGGGAAACTGAAGAGAAACAAGCAACTAAACCGACCTGCACTCCCCAAAGCTCTCCCACCAAAAAGCAAACTGAAGGAACCATGACTTAACAGTAGTGGAGCCAAGTTCAAACTTCAGGGTGAGCTTTCAGAAGCACTTTGCTGACTTCCTCACACTGTAGCCTTCTAACACACTGGTGTAGCTTTGGAACCTCAGCCTTCTCCACACTAGACTTCTGAATCCTTCTTATCCTTGCTGCCCTGTGTGCAATTCTGGAGGTACCACTGGAGTAACCAAGAGTCAGAATTTTTACCATCATATTTCTAAGACCTGATCTGAGTAAAGTTAAACTGGCACAGTGGTGATATTCTCAGCACCCTGTGTGTCTAAACTAGGCCTCCCATTAATGGTCCCATTAGTGGAACTGCACCAGTATTGGCTATTGGTGGGGGAAGGGAGAAAGAATTAGTGTTGATGTAACCATGGGAATGGAAATACTGCTTCTTCTGGACATGTCCTATGCAAGTCAAGCAGAACCCTGATTTCAGATGAGCACAGTTGTAGTTGAAGTGATTGGCAGGTGTGCCCCCATGTCCGTGGCTTGGTGCAGATCAGTGAATTGCACACATGGAAAGTAAGTTGCTTTTTAGGTTTAGTGACTTACCATTAAACCAGCTGGGTCAGGCTTTGCCTCAGGTCTTTACCCATGTGAACTGTCAGGAAAGGCCCTTTCAGCATCTTTTGAAGGGAGCAGTGGAACAGCAGCAGTGTGAGACTGACAGGGGCAAATTCAATGTACCTCAGTTTTCCTGTGCCATCTTCCTGAAAGATGAACAGCTACCAGCTCCCGGCACCTATGTCATCAATACCAGGATCCCCAGTATCAGCGGCAGGGTCCCAGATAGAACACCTGCTCAGCTCCATAACAAAGTAAAGTGGAAGTCAGAGAGCTTCTCCTGGGAGCGATGCATGTCTTGGATCTCAAGGTGAACTAGCAGATGACAAGAGTCCTTACATAGTGAGGACAAAAAGAATCTGCCCCAGGTCACTGTTCCCAGTAATAAGGGAGACAAGCCATGCCCTGAAGGATTAGAGGTCAGTAGCATATCTCTGTTCCCTGCAGAGTGGATCTGTTCTAACCACTCTCACAGCAAACCAGCTGCCTTCCCTGCTCACAATCTGCTTTCTTGGGACTTGATTTCAAAACCCAGACCATTTGTGTGTTCTGAACAAATTCCTGGCTCTTGTTCCTCTTCACTTCACTGATAAAGGGAAAAACCCTTTCTCTGTTCCTCTCTGCTCCTGGGCTCTGCTGAAGAGACCTCTTCTGGTAGGCTGGGGAATTTTTTCCAAATGTTTTTTGTCCCAGTTAATTCAGCATCATGCTACCGCATTCAGTGGAACATACCCGCTAAAGGGACTTATCGAAAGCCTGTTGAAGCCAATGGGAATCCTTCCATTGACTTCAGGGGCTTTGGAGCAGGTCCAAAATGTACCAGTAACAGAGCAGTGAGTGTCTTGAAGGGTGGGGGGTATGAGATCAAGTGTAATTGCCAGTTCACCATAATACATGCTCATTGGGGAATACCCTTGTTGATCAGTAACGCCAGTCTGATAAAGGTGAGGTGATCCTGAAGAGAGTAAAAACATCAGAAAAAACCCAGTGCCTTCCAGTTAAAAAAACAAAAACAAAAAAAAACAAAAAAAAAACCCAAAAGAAGCGAAATATCCAGGATAGATCCAGGTGCATGGTTGTGGGCTCAGTAAAGCCTTGTTTATTCCAGTTCCTGTTAGTGGAGGAAGGCAATCAGGACCTTGACCGAATGATAGCAGCCAGAGCAGAAAAGGACATGCTGCCCTTTATCTGTTGAGGTGGCGAGGGGTAAGAGCCAGATAGAACCTTTTAGGAATAGGTTGACACTTGAGTGGAAAACTGTGGAGTTTTGTTCCCAGTTGAGTAAACATACAGCCCAAGCAAAGGAGGTAATTCTCCACAACTGGTGTCTGTTTCTGCCCATGAATTCGAGGTGCTCACCATAAATTGTGCAGTTTTTTATTTTCTGTAGCATGTCAGCTGCATGTGATAAACCTATTAAGTCTAGACCCAGTAGTGACCTCTCTAGGCCAATCTAATTAGACTGGGAGGGCTCTGCTATGGCAGTCATGAAGGCCAGTATAGAACACCACTTAGCAGGAGTCACTGGAGGAAATTCTTAGGCTTATACTATACGGAAGATGGAGAAGATAATCATATTGTCCCTTCTGGCCTTAAACTCTAGCAATAGGAATATGAGTGCTATGATAGCTAGTTTCAAAGGGGCAGCCATGTTAGTCTAGTTCAGTAAAACAAACAAGTCCTGTGGCACTTAAAAACTAACTTAGTCTCTAAGTGCCACAGAACTCCTTGTTTATGTTAGCTAGCGGACCTTGAACTCTTACGGCTGACCCCAGAAAGAATTGTTCATCCTACTCCCATTAAACATCAGATTTGCTTTCTTTCCGCTGGGCTGAGGGGGTCTGATCCAGTATTCATTGGAGTCACTGCCCATCTTCTGAAAGATTTCAGGGGGCTTCAGCTTGGGCACTGGATGTTCATCCAAAGGAGAGATCTTCTGTTGGAACAAGGCAGTTTCAAGAGGATGACTCTGTGGATTCCCCAGCTGTTAAAATTTCCTCTTCTTCCGCCTCCTAGCTGCTTGAAGCTTATTTTTTTCTCACAAAATTGTACTTTATAGGCTTCATGTGCCCATTTCTACTTCAATTCTACTGGTGATTTGTTAGGCTCCAGCCCAAGAGAACATCAAATTCCATCTCTCCTGGCTGCAGAGATTGCTGCTGGAGTTTCTCTTTCAAGATTAGATGATCTCCTTTAGTGTTCCTTCTGGCTGAGAGAGGCGTGCTGCTTTATGACCTAGGCTAGTTGGCCTTGCCTTGCTCTGCCACACCTGAGCAGAGTGTGGAACTTAAAAGGAAGGAAGTCCACCAGTGAGGGATGACTGGGGAAGAGTATGGATGAATGGCTCCTTGCTAGAGCTCAGAGCTGGCTGGCTCAGGAAGAGGCCACAGAGAGAACAGAGAGGCTCTGCCCTGATGGATCTGAGGGGGAAAAGTGCAGCTGTTATGTGTTTTGGCAAGGGTGAGGAAGGAGCCCAAGTAAACCCAGAGGCCAGTGAGAGGGCCATGGTCTGCCTGGGACTATTGTGGATGCCTGGTGCATGTGTATGTGTGTGAGAGGGAGAAAGAGAGAGAGAGAGAGAGAGAGAGAGAGAGGAGGATAATGCAGACCCTAGCAAGACAGTCATGGAAGACCCTGGAGTCAAGGGGAAGAAGGAATGTGTTGTAAGTCTGGTAAGAGGAGCAAGAAGTATTTACAGGCCTGAGTATAAGGCCTGTGGACATTGGAACCCAAGAAATGGAACCAAATGTGACTTAGCCAAAAGCATTTGCAAGGGGGAGCAGTCATAAAAGACCATGGGGAAATTAAGGGAATTTGACACTATGCTGTGTCTTGTCATGAGGAATAACTCTGAGATGGTAAGTCTTGTAACACCTTCCTTTAGCAGTAACAAACACAAGCAGAAAACAAGCAAGATTTTTAAACTGCTAAAAGCAAGATTTTTAAACTGCTAAAAGCTAGATTGAAAGAAACTTTTAAAGAATGAAATAGATTAAAAACACAAACTGGCTGCTATAATTTAATTAATTGATTGATTAATTTGCTCAGCAGCGCTTATAGCCCCATTCAAGATCAGGGTCTCTTTGTGCGAGATGCTGTACGTAGACTTAGTAAGAGACCATTCCCATCTTGAGGCAATTACCATTTAAACAAACAGATGTTGTGAGAAAGGAAGACTCATTTTCTCCATTTCATGGAAGGAAAACTTGGCCCCAGAGTGGTTAAGTGATTTGCCCAGGATTGCACAGGAAGTCCTACATAGGGCTCTCTGGACAATTTTTTTTTTTTTAAATAAATCTTGGCACACTGGACAAGTTCCAGGGGACTAGAAGAAAGGGTAAAGGATAACACTTGGGTAATTACAGACCTGTGAGCTGGATGTTGATTTCAGGTGTGGAATAAAAACCCCAGGCTTCCATATTGTGTTAAAACTAACTATAGGCCTCCATATTTAGCTGTACTACATGTCTCCCCCTGAAAGAATGTGAAGGTCTGTGATGACCAGCAGAAGCTGTAAAATTGTTTGTGACAAGATAAGAATGCACTGTCCAGGGCTGGCGCTAGGTGGTAAGCAGCCCCTGCGTAACAGGGGGCCATCAGCATTTTGAGGGGCGTCAAAAGGGGACAGCGCTGTGGCACTCCCCGATGACGTCACTCATCTGCGCCAGCGTCGCTCTGCTGTGGGGGGTGCCATGATCCCCAGCACCGGCCCTGGGACTGTCCCAAGGGATAAGCATTTCTACCTCACTCCTGCTAGAAGCACTGTGAGTTTTAGCAACTCAGACCATAATTGCCCTTATCTGTTCCCACTCAGTAAAAACAACACCCAGATGCATCATACGTATGAAATTTAACTATAGTTGCAATCTGCTAGAGCAAATGTGTGTTTATCTGCTTGTTTTGAACTTATTGTTCTATTCTGTTCTTTGTAATCTATAATGTGGCCAATACCCAATCATATAAAGGAATTGTAATTGCGCCAATTGGAAACATCACCCCTGTTTTGCTGATTTCTACGCCTATATTAACTTTCGGCCTCCAGGCAGAGTGCTCCTAACCAGATGGGGATTCCTCCTTTTGGTGTGAGTTTCTCTCCCTGTGGCCACTTGAAATAAAGGTGCTTTGCTGAAACCTGATTCTGCCTACTGGAGCTTGCTTCCACATAGGCAAAATAATGAGAGGAGGATAAGATAATTAATGCCAATCAACAAGAGTTTATGGAAAACAGATTCTGTCAAATTAATTTTATTGTTTTTATGCAATTACAAATTTGGTTGATAAAGATAAGCATTTGATACTTAGACTTCTGTAAGGCATTGACTTGGTAAGGTATGGGCTTTTGGTTAGGAAACTAAAATCCTACAGAGTCAAAATGGCAAATATTAAATGAGTTATAAACTGTCTTAACTGATAGGTCTCAAAATACCATTCTAAATGGGGAATCATCAACGAGAGGGTGTATTTGTAGTGGAGGTCCCACAGGGATCAGTCATGATCCTTTGCTATTTAATATTTGAATCAATGACCTGAAAGAAAATTCACAATCATTACTGGAAAAATGTGCAGAAGAGGGGACTGTAAATTATGAAGAGGAGGGGTCATTGGTATAGTGCACACAATGGTATGATATGATGCCAACACAAGGGGTGGGAGACAGACAGAACCTCTCTCCCAGCAGCAACAAGCAAGTACTTGGACAAGGCAACAAAGATATGCTAATTGAGTTCCCTGGCTCAGACCAGGCAAAGAGATGACCTCTGCCCAGAAATGGAGGAGTCAAGGGTTTTTGAAACAAAGGAATTCACTAGGAGGGATCTGGGGGTTTTTTGCCTGGGAATCTCCATCTTGAAACAACATCAAGCAAGATCTGGGCCTTGCCTGACTTCAGGCAGAGACTGGCTGTCCAAACATCTGACAGCCAAACACCTTGAACATAGACTTGGACTATGAGGTCAGTTTAGGTAAAGATATGAAGTTACTGTGCGTGTTTTACCTTTTATTTCTTGTGGTCTCGCTGGACTCATTTATATTGCAATTCTGCCTTGATTGAACATATTCTGATTTAGAATTATAATCTGATCAATAAACTAATAGTTGTATTATCTAAAGCATTGTGATCTTTTAGAGGGTGTAAGTGAAGAGGGCTAGGCACAATCCATTTCTTTTTTAAATGGATGGACATGAGTGTACGGTGATTGGGAGTGGTTCCCAATCTCTGTAGACAGTGGTTCCTGGTGTGGTACCTGGGGCTGGGGGTGCTTGCTTGTGGACCGTCCCTTAAGCAACCAAAGGGCACGCAGCCACTGCTTGGGACCAGTTGTATCCGGGAGGCTTGAGGGGACTAACACAAGAGTGAGTAGTAGTGCCACTATAACAGGCTGCCCCCAGATACAGTCCAGTGTGTGTGACCCCCGCAATTACCACTTCTGAGCCCTGATACACCCCACTGTGCCAGGTGACCACTCACTCCTGAGTCAGTCCACTCCTACCTCTTGCTTGCAATTGGTCCCAAGCAGTGGGTGTAAGCCCTCTGGCTACTTGAGGGATGGTCCACAAGCGAGCACCCACTGACCCAGATACCACCATGGGAGCCACAGTCTACAGAGATTGGGAATCACTCCCAATTACCATACACTCATGTCTGTCCTCTTAACAAAGAAATGGATTGTGCCCAGCCCTCTTCACTCACACCCTCTAAAAGATCACACCACTTTAGATAATACAACTACTAGTTTATTGATCAGATTATAATTCTAAATAAGAATATGTCCAGTCAAGGCAGAATCGCAACATAAATGAGTTTGGAGTGACCAGAAGAAAATAAAAGGTAAAACATGCTGTGACCCGGGCCTCCTGCGATAACTTTCTGAATGTGCCAAAATCAGGTCAAAGTGCAAAACCAGAGGCCAAACCCCCAAACCACAGACAGGTGGTACTTAAACCAGTCTCCCAGTCAGTAACAAAACATACTTCTAATTCCCCACTCTGGTCATCACCAAGCATAACGAAATAGAAACAGCCCCCTTTATTGCACATTAGCTCCTATGACCCCAACTGGCCACTCAGTCTCTTAGAGAAATAGGTTCTCCTGACCCCAATGGGTCAGCCAGATCACCCAGAACAGTACAGGCTTGGATCTTACCCAAAATACCATGCTGCCAGCCAATCCTTCAGTAACTACAACTAGAGGTTTAATATAAAAGCAAACAAACAAAGCATGAGAGATGTTAAAGGGTTAAAGTGAATCATACACATACAAATGATTTAGTGTCCATAGAAAGCAAATCCTTGAAGAATCTGTAGTTTTCAGGTTAGGCCCATTCCCCTTGTATGTACCCACTACTTGGGTGGGTCTCAGTCCTTTGTTTAGTGCAGCAGAATAGTTCCGGAGGAGGGTGTTGGTAGCAGACAGGCTGAAGACTGAAGACAAAATGGAGATGGGGCTATTACCTTTTATCACCTTTGGCTCTCCCACATTCTCAGAGACTTTGTCAAATCAAAATGGAGTTGAATCACATGGTCAGTCTGGGTAACTGACTGAACAGGTTTCTTCCTAGGCCTCTGCAGCTGGGAGCTCCTAATGGGCAATTAAAATGACAATGGTTTTGCAGACACCCGGCCTGGGATTCTCTCAGAACAGCTTGGAACACACATAAAAACAAATAGATTTTTAATTTCTAATACAGGCATGATACCTACATATAAACCACATAATCACTCTTAGCAGATTACAGCCTTTCTATTGATACCAAACATGGGATACTGCATATGGTTGATTACAACTATTAATATGAAAAACAATCATAAACAGTCCTTTAGACCCAGACAGCATTACACACACACACTAAATTAATATTTCTATCTAAACTGACCTCATAGTCCAAGCTTATGCTCAGGGTGTTCGGCTGTCATTTGTACAGCCAGTCTCTGCCTGAAGCCAGGCAGGGCCCATAATCTTGCTTGGAGTTGTTTCAAGATGGAGATTCCCAGGACAAAAGCCCGCAAATCCCTCCGAGTGTCTTTCTTTGCTTCAAAAATCCTCAACTCCTCCTCCTCTTGGCAGAGGTGATCTCGCTGTCTGATCTGAGCTGGGGAACTTAATTAGCATATCTTTGTTGCTTTGTTCAAGTACTCGCTTGTTGCTGCTGGGAGAGAGATTCTGTCTGTCTCCCACCCCTTGTGTTGGCATCATATCATACAAATGTGTGCACAAGTGAACAGAAAAATCATAGCGATCAAAACTCAGGGTCTGGGCCCATATCCCACTCTCCCCCCCCCCCCCCGCATTCCTGCCTCGCAGCAGCAGCAGCAGCAGCAGCAATGCCCCATAGAATTGGGGACAGTCTGTGGACCCCTCTCCTGCTTTCCTCCTGCTGGGGGGGTGGGCAGTGAGGCAGCCATGACCTGCTCTCTATGGGTCCCTTATGCCCAGGTCAGGGCTGGAAGACACCCTGGGTGCCTGTGAGCTGTGACACTCTGGGCAGGGGCGCTCTTGCTCTCACATTTCCTCTAGCCTCCCTGTCCCACATCTCTCTTCCCTCAGAGTGTCTCCTCCATCCACATCCGCAGCTGCTCCACCTTCCTTTCTGCAGCCCCTAACCTCCCTGTTCCCTGATTCCCTCGCATTACCTCATCCCCCGTCCCCCTTCCATCCTGTCCTGTACCCTTCAGCTCTCTTCACATCCTCTGGCCCCTCACATCCTTGTTCCTCCCTCTGGCTCAGTCCCTCCCCCCACCACTCGCCAGCCCCCTTAAGGCCCTGACTCTCAGGAGTCTAACTGGAGCAGCTTCCTGGGCTTGGGGAAATCACAGTCAGCTCAGCTGGGAGAGCCTGGCTGGAGCCACTGTAGCTGGTGACCAGGTGGCTATGCTACCTGGAGCAGGGGGATAGAAAGATCTCACCTACATTCCCACCAAGCAGTGCCTCCCTGGGCACAGGGGACAGCCATCTAGGGCTGGGGTTTTGTGCCCCCACCCCAGCCCGGGGCTCTGGGCTTCAGCCCTGAAAGCCCCTGCACTAATCCAGCCCTGAACAAGTCCTGTGTCTGTGAGTACCCTAAATACTTTCAACAAATTCATGTGTTCCCAGGCTGGAACAGCCACTGTGATCACATAGTCTGACCTCCTGAATGATACAGGCCATACATACGACACTATCTTTCTTTCCCCAAACTGTCATCTGTTTGGTTCTTGTCTTTCTTGTGTCAACTCCTTGATGGCTTTGTGTAGATACATACAGCAGCTAAGATGTGGTGGGTGTCATTCTAATATAAATTGTGGTGGAGCTGGGCTTAAAACCAGAAAAAAACATTTCCACTGAAGTAGCTAAGAATGGCTTAGTTCTTTACACAACTTTAGTCTCTGCCCAAGGTATTCCTCCATTTAATTTACAGGGCAGAGACTGTGCCACTAGCAAGGAGGGGCACCTGCATAATCCAACTGCTTCACCTTTTTGGTCATTCATGGATATGGAGGACAGTTTATTTATGGAGTAGAGCACTGCCATCTACTGGTTAAAAGGTATATGTAACGGGCCACCGTTTGAGTCCCAAAAGCAGAATCTCCACATTTGGAATTAAAGATTAGTCAAGCAACACAGTGATCACATTTTTGTATTTCCCTCCCTTCATTTTAGCCCTTCCATCTTGTCCATTTCTGCTTTTTCTCCTTAGCTCTTCCATCCTGCCTTGTAACTTGTAATACAGCCACAAGAGCAGGGTCTTAATTACCTTCAAGTTAGATGGTAGCACTTATACTGTATTTGCTGTCCGTAGGTATGCTAGTGATAACCAAACTGCCCTGGACTTCATTTTGGACTTGGTGGTGATTTCATATACGCTGAGACAGATGACTGCCTGTTTTTAGTCTAAGCACTGATCTGTCTGATTATTTTATTTTTCTAGAAACTCAAAGTGTAAAAGGAAGTAAATAATGGAAGTATTCCACCCCCTTTCCCCTCAAGATTTCCCCTGACGCCAGCCAGAAGAAAAAGGAACTAAATTAACATTATTCCAAGTTCTCCTGTCCTCCTTTTAACCAATAGGGGTATGTCCACACACAGGTTTTAAATTGAAATAACGCTGGTTATTTCAATTTTAAAAAGTTTAGGTCCACATGATGTTTTTTTATTTCAGAATAAGAAGCTCCCTTATTTTGAAATAAGGAAAAGTATTTCAATATAATAAAACGTAGTATTATATTGAAATGAGGGTCATATTGAAATAGTCCTTTTCCCCGCTGCCTGGCTAGCACGGGGGGATCCAGGCGTGTTAGGGTCCCATCTCCCCCATGGCTGGCTGAGCCACAAGGCTGCAGCCAGTCTGGGGGAATATGTGTTCCTTCGCTGGGCTCTGGGAGCCCAAAGCCAGTGGGGGCTTTTTTCCCCTGCCACTGGCTCTCCTGGGGAGAGCCAGGCAGGGGATTGGGTGGCAACATGGTCCTGCCAGGGGGCCATGTTGCCACACCTCCCAGGGTGCCCCTCTCCTAAATCAAATTAGCAAGTCCTGTCCCTGGACATGCTAGTTTGATTTGTTTTTTTTGTGGGGACCTCTTAAATTGATTTAATGATTGTTATATCAATTTAACTTAAATCACTTCAAGTTAAATTGATTTAACTCCCTGTGTGTGGACATAGCCTAGGTGTATCTGTCACGTCTGTTACTCTTCATATAGCTTATCTGGAAATCCTAATTCTGGTAGTCCACAGATAACAGTGTGCAGAAATTCTTCACTTTGATTTGTATGATCAGGGCCTGAGGCAAACCCAGCTGATTATGGCTGAATGGGGAAAAAACAAACTGAATTTTTCTTTTCTGATCAAGAAATAGTTGTTACTCCATTGTGCATGCATAAGAGTCAAGTGGTCCCTGGTGGCACATAGGTGGATGGGATAATTGATGTAGTAGGTTCTGAGTTATTAGAATTATTTCTGTGTGTCTCACTGGTGAGTCTTGCCCACATACTCAGGATTTAACTGATCACCATATTGGGGATAGGAAGGAATTGTAATGCTACTGAAGTCATGGGCAATGTCAGTTTACACCAGCTGAGAACCTGGTCAGAAGGTTCTGTTTCCCTGAATCTGCTCTTAGTAGTTCAGATGGGTTCCCCAGCTGTGAAACTTCTCCATCTACTGAGAATCTTCCAAGTCATCTGCCTGGCCTTGAACATTTCTGTTCAACAACAGACACCATACACATTTTGAGTTCAACACAACTATTGGAACAGCAGTTCGGGTCCCTGATAACGCTATTAATAGCATGAGAGAGTCCAACTGGTGATTAGTACAGTTCATCCAAGCTCAAAGCAGAGTACCTTGGAACCACCCTCTCCATGGCTACGTCTACACTGGAGGACTCGTTAAGCTGTCTTAATAAGATCTACTTTAAGACGGCTTAAAGTAGACCTTACTAAGTTGGCTTAGAGCGTCCACACTCAAAATGGCAGGAGACTGCCCATGTCCACACTGGCAGCTGCCACAGCAGAAGTGCCTCTCTCTCCTGGCCACTCCTTTACCACCCTCCATACTGTGTGTGGCAACAGGGAGCCCAGAGAGCCTGACATGGCCCAGCAATGTGCCAGCACAACACCCCACCCCCTCCATGCATTGCCCAGACTCCTCCAGCGCTGGACCAGGTGCCACGGGCAACTGCCAGTGCAGAGCCAGGGCGCAGCAGTTATCAAAATGCAAACACCAGGAAACAACACAGAGGAAGGTGATGTCAAATCACCTGTTGTAATGGGAAAGAAATCCATAGTCATGATTTAATCCAGCTTTCATACAATGTAATCTGAAAGAACTAGCAGCTTTCTTTCTTTCTTTTTTCTTTGTGCTGTTTCCCAGTGCTGAATCTTAACTGCTTTGATTTGCTGTTACACTGTGACCTAATCCTATGTCTTACACTCCCCTGTATTTATTTGCTACCATTCTGTAAATTCTCCCATCCTCAAACCATCTGACAAAGTGGGATTTTCTCCCATGAAAGCTCATGCAATAAATAAATTTGTTAGTCTTAAACAGTGCCTCAGGACTCCTTGTTTGTTTTACAACAATATCAGGAGGGTTGGGCTGAGAAGGGGAGACACATGGGGTCGGACTGGAGAATGGGAGAGACATGCAGAGTGGGGCTGTGAAGGGGGAGCCACGCAGGATTGGGCAGAGAAGGGCAAGGGGGGAGACACATAGGTTTGGGCAGAGAATGAGAGACACATGAGGTCCAACTGAGAAGGCAAGGGGAGAGACAGGCAGGGTCAGGTTGCAGAAGGCAAGGGGAGAGATACAGGGTATCGGGCTGAAGAAGGGGAGAGAGACACACTGGAGAAGGGCAAGAGGAGAAACACACAGGGTCCAGCTGGAGAAGGGCAAGAGGAGACACATGCAGGGTCTGGCTAGAGAAGGGGAGACACACAAGGTGGGACTGGAGAAGGGGAGAGATGAGGGGTCTGGCTGAGAAGGGGGAAAGCCGCTGGATCAGGTTGGGGGAAGGAGAGAGATGCGGTGTCCGGCTGAGAATGGGAGAGATGTGGTGTTGGATTGAGAATGGGGGGAGATGCGGGGTCAGGCTGAGAAGTGGAAGAGATGCAGGGTTAGGATAAGAAGTGGGGAGATGCCGGGTCAGGCTGAGAATGGGGGGAGATGCCGGGTTGGGATGAGAACATGAGAGATTCCAGGTCAGGCTGAGAATGGGGGGAGATGCCAGGTTGGGCTGAGAAGTGGGGGAGATGCCGTGTCTGGCTGAGAAGGCAGAAAGATGCTGGATCAGGATGGGGGGCATGGGGAGTTGCACACAGCTGGGAATGCTTCCCAGTTGTGTTGTCTTTATCTCCAGCCCCCAGCCCCATGTTTCCTACAGTAAGAGGCCAATTAAGTCAACAAGCCAATTCCTGGGCCACATTGGCTTAAGTCAACTTTACACGTGGGAGTTTTTAAGTCTTAAGACTGCTTAATAGCTTCTCAGTGTGACCAGGGTTTTGTTTAAGTTGACTTAAGGGGCTTTAAGTCAACTTAAACTCACAGTATAGACATACCCTACGGCTGCTAATAGAGCTGTGTCAAGCGCCCTGTTCCCATTCACTTTCCAACACAGGCTGTTTTAATGCTGCATAGGATGGGTCAGCTACTGACTGCTCCAAAATTATTGAGGACCAGTGGAAAGGCTCCAACTGACTTTGAGCACTGAATGGGGTCCCATGTCATCCTCTTCTTCAGCCATCTGTCTGTCTTATTTCCAGGTTTCTCTCACTAGCAGCAGGGTCACTGAATCCTCCATCACACATCAGAAAGCCAGAGCAAACAACTGAAGTTTAGTTTTGGGAACTGACCATCTGGATGAATATGGTATATTTTTCAGAACCCATGGAATACAAATGCCAAAGCTTCAAGTGTATAGTTTGCTAAGACTGGGACAGAAGCCAAGAAAAGCACCAAAATACAGGGTTAAAGCTGACCACTGCCACCAGTGTGATTCGAAGAAAGCAGGGCAGGGTGTGTTAAGAATGCAGTATCTGTGAACAGGTGTTGCAGGCAGGCAATACACTGGCCTTCCCAGTCCACTCACATGGAATACCATGGACCCAATGGAAGTCCACATGAGCACAGTGGTCTACCACACAGTGCAGAATTCAACAGCCAGAGCGTGAGCCAGTCAGCTGAAGTGGAAAGGCTCCTGTTGTCTTCAGTGAGTGTTAGATCAGGCTTGTCGATGGGCTGTGCGAGCACAGGACTCTGTTTTATACTGATTCTTTTCTTGTATATGCACCAACACTCAGCAGAGATGTATGTACAATTTATAAAAAGTCAAGGGCTTCAGTCCAACTTTTAAGGTTTTGTTGGTTTCTCTCACAACCTCATGATGCAATTATTTTTTTTAAACACTTTATTTAAGAAGTACAAAGTTTTTCTTAGAAAAAGCCAAAATCTCTCTGAACAGGGTACAGCTCTGCTGGTTAAATCTCATTGGCTATATTTTCCACAGTACCTTATGTCCTGAGAATCATTCCTTTCCACTGCACAGAAGACCATGCAGTAGCAACAGAATACATAAAATTGCTTACACAAGACAGCTGACTTTTAGTTGTTAATATATTTTTCAAATAATTGAAATTGTACCACAGACAGGTCTCTTGCCAAATATTAAATCAAAACAAACAAGAAATCCCAAGCAACATGGAAAAAAGGAAAGTGCTTCCATGTTGAGCACTTTCATTGATTACAAAAATAAAAGCAGTCAAGTGCCCTGAACTCACATTTTGTACAAAAATATTAATTGGAGTGGATCCCTTTGGTTTGCTGCATTGAGCTTAGAGAGAATTTTTACAGTGTGAGAATGACTGTATACTAAGGAACACTTCTGAATAGCAGCTCATCTTCTGTAGAAAAACCTATTTCCATTTCTGTAGGGGGAGGGAAAAAAACCCTGGTTATCAATTTTTCAATACAAGAATTGGATCACATATAAAACACTCAGAAAAAGGAACACCACTCTCAAGCCATGACTTGAAATAGCCATTCGTGCTGAAAAATTCCATTCAATGCATTCGGATTGTCAGGATAAAGATGGATGCTATTTTTGAGTGGAAAATGTGAACAAGCTCAAAAAAAAAATTACTGTCCCAACACTGAGATTTGGCAATGCAGATAGGGTCCTGTGCGGGGGGGGGGGGGGGGGGGGGGGGGGGGGGGGGGGGGGG
>ML682061.1:1911225-1967064 GCA_007922195.1 Podocnemis expansa | reverse complement strand
CCCCCCCCCCCCCCCCCCCGTGTGCTGTAGTGAAATGAGTGAATACTGTGACTGGTGCTGAGTCAGTTTCTTCTTCCTTTGTCCTGGTTCAGCAAGGCACTACTTGTATGCGGCACAGCCAGCATCAGCAGACAGTCATTGAAGGGAATTTTACAAAGTTCTGCTTCTCCAGGTGTCTAAGTAGCTTCCTGTTGTTGCTTAATTTGGATATAGTCCATGTCTTTGTGAGGACTGTTTTGGAAAGCTGAACTTGGAAATATGCTACAGGCCTCACCACAGCCAACCAGAAGAGACCTGGACCCTGATCTTGCCTCTGATCTGTGTATTCAGACTCTCTGCTCCCACACAAGAACTCTGCAAGAAATCTGCCTGCATGGATCTCATTGCAGGAGGTGGGCCTTAACCTGTTTAGCCTGTCACCATAGCTGAGCCCCCTCCGTGAGTTTAGTAACTCTTCTCCAGACTCTTCCCAAAATGTCTCAACACCTATGGCAGTAACTCAACCAAAGTGGCTGTGGTACTCAAGCTCTCCCTGATGTGCAATAACACACTGGTATGCACCATGCTGGAAGACTAGCAGCTTTCTAACAGTAACATAAAGTATTAGCTCAATTGCAGGCAGCAGTATGCTCAGTTCCCCTGCCACCTGAAGCACCCCCATTATGCTGAGTGGCTGGGCCCATGGCCTGGGGAGAAGAAAGTTCTAGTGCACAGAGAGCCCATTGCGACTTGTCCTATGAGGGCTGAAATAAACACTTGTATCAACAGAATGTCTGGGGAACTAAATGTTAATCCTAAAAGGTGCCTACAGAAAGTACTGGAGGCAACTGTGAATTACACCATTACTGCATCACTTTGCTGTTATGAGTGACATTACAAACCCCATGGTAATTATCCCTCCCAGAGCTCTAGTGAAGGAGAAAAATCACCCTGAGGAAAGCCCTTGCCAAATTTTTCCTGCCCCCCATCTAGTTGCCACCTTCTTCTCCAAGATAGATTGAACCTCCAGGGGATCTGGGAATATATTGCTGCAGAGGGGGCTGTGACTGCCCCTTCTGTATGGGCAGCAGCAGGTGCAAATGTGGAAACTCCCCTCTGTACAGATCCAGGAGGGGAGAAATGATTCTGCCAACTTGTAGTGGAGCGATGTCACCAGCAACCCAGAGGCCACAGCAGCCTTGTTGCTCACAGCTAATTCCTTTTGAAGGGGGCATGCCATGTTAAACATTAAAAAGAAACCAAAAAAAGAACAAAAAGACCTCAATAACCTTCCTTCACCTGTGTGTTTTAGTAATTTTTTAGATTAGTCAAGATACCTAGGTTTTTATAATCTAATCTGGTTCTAACACTATCAACATAATTTCCTTCTTGCCTTTCTCTCAGCTTGGGCAATGAAATTGTACTGGTCACCTTCCCATTAGTTTCATTTTCAGGTTCTCCTGCACTAACTCAGTGGTGTGGGCCAGGGCTTGATACACTTCTTCATGCTGAATAACTCCTTTCTCCATCAAATAATCCCTCTGAAATCAATGGGCCAGATGCTCTAGTGCGTTAAGTACACCGTGTACCATGTAAACAGTGCCAAGTGGGCTAAGTGGCTGGAAATGGTCTGTGGAATTCACTGCTTATATAAAGCTTGCAAAATCAACTCTATTGCCAGCTGCACCACTGGGACATCTCGTTCTATTCAACATGAGTAAGAGAAGCCAGCTCTTGCCCTTGGTTTGCAAATACTAGAGGGACATCTTTCCTTCAGAAAGTCCACCCACTGGTATTTTTTTAAAAATGGGAACATTTTGGAAAAAATCTAGTTTGGTTTTAGGTTTTGTCTGATACATTTTGGGGGCAGATTTGATCTGAGAGGCTACCTTCTTGGGTGGATCCAATATTTTAATTACTCTTTTCCCTGCCATGAGTACTCGCCTCCTCCATTCTCTCTGTTACCTGCCTGCTACTCTTCCTCCTTCTCCTCCCATTTTCAGAGTGGCTTCTCCTTTAACCATTAGCAAATAGCATCACCTGAAATGTAGCATCATCAAACAAGATTCCTGTGATGCACAGTAGCCGTGAGACTTACAACTATTTTTCATATACAAAGTTTTCATATTAGATAAGTTACTACCTCAATAATAACTTCAGATGTCAAAGATTTCCTGTGGAGTCTCAGGATCTCACCCAGACAGCATCCTTAGACCCATAGTCAGAATGATTTTTTAAATAGCTTACACTTTTAAAATTGATATAAACAGAGAACCAGATCCTCCATTGGTGCAAATCGATGTGAAAGGAGCTGTGCTGATTTACACCAACTGCAGATCTGGCCAGTATACCCTAATCTTTTAAAAACAGCCCTTATGTATTTAAATGTAGTTTTCTGCTTCCCTTTTGATGTTCTAAGGGACTTTTCAGTCAGAGACAAAGGAAACAATGAAATCACCTTTCATAAAGTGATGTGAGATGTATACAAATAGGGCGTGTGTGCTATTTTAACCCAGTTGCTTCTGTCAGTTACAGTAACTTCCTGTGTTGCATACATCTATAGTGGGTCCAATCTTTTCCAGAAGAAACATGCTTTGCAAGGTGATAGTGTCCCTTTTAATAACCACTCCCTCCCTGCCTAGTCCGCCCCAGCAGCCATGATCCTTTTAGCATGCAATGGGCAATATAAAGTGTTAGCACTTCCCATCTACTTATCTGCAAATGGGAAGCTTCATTCTGCTGTGCACTGAACATGATTGGCTGAGATGGCTTAGCCAATTAATGCTTGTTAAAACCATTAGCTCTCACTTTAAGAATTATAAAATTTCCCAAGAGGTAAAAATAGATGGGACAGTGCCATGCGATTAAAATATGCTCCATCCAGATTTCTCACTTAGTAATAACTTGCCTCCTCTATGCAAGGACTTTGATTGCTCTAGAAGCCAAATCCTTTACCTCTATGGTTTGGCTTGGAAAGAACAGCCATTGTTCTCTATGGTTTTTACTGGATGGATGGGCAGGACCAGGTGAGAGATGCGACTCCACAGCCCGCTCAGCTTATCGGTGTCCATGTGGTTATAGGAGCTGGGAGTGTTGGTGTTGGTGAATTTGGCCCAGAGGAAATCACGGACTCTCTCCTCTACCTGCTGTAGGTCTATATTAGTCTCCAGCTTCTCTTCCTCCAGCAGTACCGTTAGCAGAAGTGCCACGTCTTTGAAGGCTGCGCTTTCATGGTCGCAGTACTTGTAAAAGATCAAGGTGGAGCCAGCTGGCAGTGACTCAAAGCGGTGCACCACTGCAGCCTTCTTGCCCTCCTCAAAGCCTGTGCTCAGCTCATCATCTACCTCCAGTTTAGCTCTGTCGCTGCTGAGAATGGCTTTACCAGCTCCATCAATCTGGATCATGCTGGCATGGAGTGAGGTGGAATAGGCATCTGCAATATGGTTGCTCAGGCACTTTAAGGTTTCTTCGCCTTCTTGGGCAGCAGTAAAGATTAAAATAGCTGGCTCGGTGTGATGGGAAGTGTTGAGATGCCTCTGCAATAACTTGTGCCCTCTAACCCACAGGTAAGAGCTCTGGCCCGGGAAGCTGTCCTTCAGCTGATTAAACCGAGACAAGAAGGCCTCCAAGACTGGATTTTTTGGCACATGCTGGGGCTGGGCCATGTAATAGCCAAAAAAACATATGCTGAGACAAACCACAATTACTATGATATGCAGTAAAGCTGCAGGAGAGGCAAGTCCTGTCAAAGGAGGTTCAGGGGAGAGGATAAGAGAGAGAGAGACTGAGTCAGAAATGAGTGCAGAGGCATGCTGAAAGCTAGCACTGAGATGTGCCTTGGTCTTTCGCCATCTCCCAGACACCCACACCTGCTTTCTAATGGAAAGTAGCACTAAAAGGAACCCCCTTCCATGAGATTCTGGGACTTGCTTGGCCACTAAGCAGAAAGTCCCACACATCCACACTTGGCCCCAGCTCTAGACCACAGGTCCCAGCACAGGGACACAGACTAGGCAGAGGGGAGCATTATGGAAAAAGTTTGGGGATCACTGGGTTATGGTGAAGGAAACACGTCTTCCTGCACACCTTTGGATGCCCTGGGAACCCGAGGGAAATTCCATGTATTATGGGACTGAGCCAGACACAGCTTCGTTATGGATGAGATCTGCTTTCCCTTTCAACCACACTTCTCTAAAATCCCCAGTAATTTAAATTAGCAGCACTTTTCTCAAATCCCTGTGCAAGAATTACACCCACCTCCATGAGAGCCTTCCATCAACACACCACTGTTTAGGCAGGAGGTTAAAACTGTGTCACTCGGGGGGTGGTGGTGGTGGACTTTTCACACCCTGAGCAATGTAGTTCTACTGATGTAAGTTTGTAGTGTGGATCTGATCTTAGAGGGACTTAGCAAAAGGTTTCAATGTGTTTCATTATCTGATCGGGATGTTGACTGTTTCCAAGGGAACTGTGAACAATGTAAGGCACAAGGAAACCCTCCCATTCTCACCATTTCCTAAAAAGGACTTCTTCTCCAGTGTTGCTTCCTGCCTGGCCTCTGTTTTGCGTGGATGGGATTCAGCCTCTGACTCCATCCCTGTGGGTCAGATATTTTAAAAAAGGGAGATGAGGTTTGCTACTCGACAATAAAGGCCTAAATTAGTCTAACCACCCTGCAAAAAGTAGAGGCTTTATTCACAGAATACAAGGCAAATCTGTGATGCTGCTTTCAGCTGCTGATGCCTCTGCTTTTCGAGGCTTTCACCCTGGAAAGAATGGCATGGAACCTGCAGCTCTTTAAAGCACCTCACAATTTTCCTTCTTCCTGAGAAAGAGTCCCACTCAGTGAGAATGAGCCAACAGGACTCTGTGCTGAGCTGGAGGTAGCTTCATCCCTGCTCAGCTCTTTAGAAAATGCTGCTCAGCAGCAGCTAAGGGCTGGTAGCCAATTCAGTCCCTTTTCTCAGCACTGCTACAGTCACAGCTCTTAGCGGAGTGGGACCTCAGCTAGTCCTGATCAGCTCAGACTCCAAATTGTAAGTGGAGCAGGAACCTTCATGACATGTCCCATCAGCAAGCATCATTGGGGATGGGGCAGGAAGGCTGATGACAGCTGTTTCTTACTTGGCTAAAAGACAAAGATGGTGTGGCAGTTAGAGAAGTAATACCAATAGGGATGAGAGAGGGTCTCACAAAATCATAAGCACCCCAACTGGCCATCTAGTCCATCCCCCTGTCATGATCTTTGACTGAGAGACAACTCCCCTCAATGCCATTTTTATAAAGTCCCTTTTCAGAGATTAACTGCACATTCAGTTGAAGGTAAGAGGTCCACAGAGGCCTTAAATGTGGCAGCACCTTGTCATTGACTCACTTTCTGCCAAGTGTCTTTTCCTCACGGTGTCTTGGGGTCTCTCTCCTTCCTTGTCTGAGATATTCTCTCTCATTGTTTCCGGGAAGGCTGAAGATGAAAGCATTGATTGATTATGACAGATAGGGGCAAAGCCTTCCTGTGATTCATTGGCATCACCTCAAGCTCTTAGAATGTGGCGCACAGTAGGGAAAACATAGTTATATTTGCTCTTTTACCCTTTGAGCTGTAGGGATAGGAGAGAAATTACTAGGGCAATCTCCGTTAGGGGTCAGATGGCAAAAGCTTGTGTCATGAGGATGGGTTTCTATTATAGCGAGAGATGCTCTCAAAGTGCAGGGCACATAGTACACTGCATGGCAGCCCTGATTATGACCTTCTGGTATGGACTTCAAGTGGAAGAATCTCTAGCTAAGCAGTGTGAGCAACGTCCTCCCCCACTGCTTCTCTTGAGATAAGCCTGCCTGCTGTTCACCCAGGGACACTCCATTGCTTTGCAGAGCTAGTAAAATTCCCCATGAACAGAAGATGCCCTCATCTGTGATTAAATGCTTAAAGTACAGTTCTGCTCCGGAGTGTCTGTATGAGAACTAACCATCTCAGAAGATCAATGCTCCCTGGGTGTACTCAATGAGGCCTGCTGAGTTTAGTGACAAAAGCGTATTCTTGTTGCTTTTCACTCCTGTTAACCACAGAGAATCAACACAGTCCAGAGAGAGTGAGCTGGACTCTATTCTGTCCTGTGTATCACCAACAAAATTATCACAAACATGCAATGAGTTACATTTGGGTGGCAACTTATTGAAGGTAATATGATTTTATGGCTGTCCTTAAGGTCAGACTTTGGCCTGTGAACCTCTGTTGCTGGTGACGATACATAATAAGGAAATAACTGGGACTGACTGAAAATCTTCCATCCAAAACGGTTTGTCCAGTGGAAAATTGCTGTTTCAATGACATGAAACTATTCATGACTAAAGTCACTGATTGCTGTGAAGAACTTCAACTTTTTGTTGCAAAAACCAAACAATTATAGGGTTTTTTCTCTATTAGAAGTCTAAATTTCCCACAGAAAAGAAACACTGACCAGCTCTAGAAGAATCCATCTTGGCTCAGAGGCCAGGATGAGATTTCAGGCCTGGAAATCTGAGAAAACATTTTCCAACTTGTAAATTCAGCACCTGAGCCACTGTCTTTGACTGAGAGACAATGCCCCTTCCCCATGCCATTCTTACAAAGTCCCTTTTCAGAGATTAACTACCCATTCAACTACAGGTAAGAGATCCACAGGGGCCTTAAATGTGGCATCACTTTGTCACTGACTCACCTTCAGGTAAGTATCTTTTCCTCATGGTATCTTGGGGTCTCACTCCTTCGTTGTCTGAGATATTGTCTCTAGTTGTTTCCAGAAAGGCTGCAGAGGAAAGCATTGTTTCTTGGATTATGGGACTCTGTAGCTCTCCTCCAGAGGTGGGTGCATCATTCTCCTCTTCTGCTGGGGATTCCCCTATGGCGTTCTCCAGGGTAACTGGCACTGAATGCATTTTCCTTTCACCTACAAATGGTGCTGTGGCTTTGTCCAGGGCACAGTCTTGTAAATTTTTTGAATTTGGGAGACACCTTGCTTTAAGGTTCAAAAGGCCTGGAGACTCTTCAGTGTATGTTTCCAGAGAAATTCCATCAGAACTCGCTGTCCTCCCCGCTGAGGAATCCTCTTTTTCTACAGTGGGGGAGTGTCCAGACATACTGTTTGTCTCTTGAGGACCTAGTGTTTCTATTGCTAGGGAGGTTTTCAGCTGGACAGAACCAGAATCTTCAATCACCTGTTCTTGGTGGGCCATCAATAATCTTTCACCCTCTTGGGCCTGGGAAGTCTTCTCCCCATTTCTTTTCATCCATTCTGGGGCTGGGCAGCCTGGTGGGATCAGAAAGTCAAAAACTGTTTACTTTCTTTAGCATAATAGTCAAGAATACTGAGTTGCCTTCTAGTTTTCTAAAAACTCCCATTAAAACCCTAGTCCGGTGCATTCCAAAACTGATACACAACAAGCGATTCCCATGACCCATCACCAGCAATAAACCACACTAGGCTGAGCATTCATACAGATCTCAAGTGGGCTTCTAAATTTGTGCTTGCCACTCTGCAAATACAATAATTTGTTCATGCTCATGGCACTGCAAAGATTGGATCATGGCTATATTCAGGGGCATCGCTGGCGCCTGGCATACAGGGCCCGTACCCCAAATCCCGGCGACAGTGTCCCGGGTCCTGGCACGGCCCCTGCCTCTGCCGGTCTCTGGCCAGAGATCTGGGGCCTGACCATGGGCAGTGGCGGCGGCTGCTTCCAGACCCTTCCTAGGCCGGGCGGCCCAGCAGCTGCGCCTGCCACTCCCTGCCCTGTCCCCAGCTGGGGATCCGGGGCCTGGCTGGCGCAGCAGGTGCCAGAGGCTGGGTCGGGCCCGAGCACCGAATCGGGGCTGGGAGTATGGCCTGCGGTCAGGGGGCGGGGCCTGGGCCAGTGCCCCGGGTCCTTCCCCAGGGCAGCAACGCTCCTGGCTATATTGGAAATTTACCCTCTCTTTCTGTGCTCCACACCCAGGTGTTGATACCAGCCAGGACTTACAAATGAAATTTAAATGCCAAAGAGGTGATCACAGAGAATACTAGGTGGAGGTTTCTTGACTCTGAAACCATTAAATTGCAGTATATGTTACAAGGCCTAACTATGTATCTGGGGTTTCCTGAGTTGGTAGGTCAAGGAGAAGAATATGCATTTTTATTATATTTTATTGTTCTGGAAATTTATAGCAGTGGGGTTGACATGGTAGCAGTTTGATCTGAACGATTTCAAATTTCCTTTGCAACAACATAAAAAATATAACTTGCTTCTGCTATACTTCCTTATTTATTGACTTTCCTGGCTATTCTACCAAAGAATGTTTGCAGAAACAGAAATTTAAAGCAAATTTTAGGGAATACTTGCACAAAGGAAGTTTTGAACATGTAAACATGAGTATCTGCACCAGCAACCTGAATCTTAGCATTCCAATCAGGGAATAAGCAATAAGATGATGATGGAATGGATCACTTGTTGTTTACTTGCCTTGTTTATTTCCTCTAAAGCACCTGACTTTGATTGCTTGTGGAAGAAAAGATACTGGGCTAGATGGACCATTGGCCTGACTCAGTCTGGCTGTTCTTTTGTTCTTGTAAGTCAGCTATGGAATCCAGCAAAACTAACTAACATCAAGAACAGAACAGGAGGAAAAATGACCTTTGAATACAATCATTTACTAGGAATTATCCTCTCAACTTCAGCATGCGTGTGGACTGGGTAACGCGATTTTGTGTGTTCAGAAGTTTTTTGGACCAGAAATTGTCAATTATCCTGTTTTACACTAGAAAATAAAACAGGAAATATAAATAGAAACAAAAATAAATTGGCCAGATAGACTTCTGAATAATTGGTTTTTGCATAGATAGTGTTGGTGTGGGGATAATTCTGTTTTACTTAGGCAAAATCTGGACAGACCAAGCTCGAGGCCATATTGAACAGTTGGCCTATTCTATGACCAGCTATAATTTCCTAGTCTCTGGGCTCTATGGAATTTGGATCCTGGAACTGATTTAAATCGTCTTTGTATAGGAAACATGTCTCCTAAGTCTTCCACACACTCACTTCTCAAGCATAATCATCTTCATTTCTTGGGGAAACAAGGAATTGTAAACTCAGCTCTGCTTCCAATATTGAGTCCATCTAAAATAAAAGCTACTGCATGGATACCCTTTTGTTAATTGCCACAAATACTGGTATGTGGGACCTGTGCTCACCCCTGTTCCACAAGATTAGATTTTCATTCAGGTGCTTGATACTTGATTATTTCAGAGGTCAAAAAGAAATTCCCCTCTCTCCTCTACATGATAGCACAATTAGGAAGCTGTATTGTTTTATGCGTGGGGAGCTGCGGAATGGACAAAGGTTCTCTTGTTCTGAAGCCGTGAGCATTGATCGTTGTCATGGAGAGGAGCCTGGATACAGGATATGTATGGATGGTCTGGACAATGCAAGGATGGCTTGTTCTTGTGGGACTCTGAAATTCAAAGCACTGTTTGCTTTAAGTACAAGACAATCACTACTGGCCTGCCTATCAGGGGCTTCCTTTTATTGAACTGGAACTACAGAAAGGAAACATACTTTCTCCTGCAAAAAACCCCAAGGAGTCGTGTGGCACTTTAAGACTAACAGATTTATTTTTCGCATGAGCTTTCATGGGAGAAAATCCCACTTCGTCAGATGCTTCGAAGATGGGTGAACTTACAGAATGGAATGAAAATAAATGCAAGGGGGTGTAAAACATAGGATCAGGTCATTCCCTTTGGAAACTGACAATATTTTCTCCTGTCAGCTAAAGGTTTTGGTTCAGTTGGAGAGATTTTATCTTCTGGTGTGTCTGAAAATGCAGTTTCTAGGGGCTATAACTTTGGAGATATGCGTGTTATCCCATTAACTACAAGACTTAGCTTTTCATGGAGAACTTTGTTTAGACAAGCTTTGCAGCAGAGCTTGTCCACACATGTCCCTCTTCTTCACTCCAGCCCTTCTCTAAGTGTTCACACACCGTGACCCTACCCTAATTTTAAAGAAGCAGCTCTCATTTCTCTTATTATAGTGACAATGACAAATACAACAATAAACAGACATTTAAAATCATCTCTAAATATGAACCTGTTTCTGAACCATCTCTTCCAGGGGCTTCACATTCACACCAAACATACCTTCACGAGACTCCTGGTCTCCGTTTTCTGCCATTCTCTTGATCTGCTGACGTTTTCGTTTCTTGACAAGGTTGTTGCACTCCCTGATTAGATCATGAAGATGCCTTCTGTGTCAACCAGCCTGTGTACAACATCCCCTGAACCAACGAAGCATGAAAAATAAATAATGACTCATAACGGGAAAGTTGAGGGATTCCCCACCACCACAAAACCATTTGTAAAGCTGTTTGGACCTGTGTGAGACAGTTACCTTTATGATGTAAGATTTCAAGATGCTCCTCAGAAAATCAGTGATAGCTGAGACCTTCAGACCTAGTGCAGTTAACAACCAGCTAATGTGGCTGAAAAGTTGTTCAGCTAGGTCTGTGTGGATGATCTTCAATGATAGTAACTTAACTGGAAAAAATAACTTTTTCTGCCCATGTAAACAAAGGCTAGACTAACACAGCTACGCCTTTGGAACTTGGCTTTTGAACGTGTCACAAAACAAGAGGAACATGGGATTCAGCTCCCTCACATACAAGGTGTTCTATCATTTCAGTTTTGAGATGATGAATTTTTTATACCAATTATTTATAGTCAGGCAGCACTAGTGAGCAATGTGTCTTGTCTTCAGCCTTGGCTAAGAGGAAAGAGTACAGAGCAATACACAAGAGAACCTTTCCCTGAGAGTGACTGGCTTGCATGCAAGAATTTTGCTTAGCACAGGATCAGCTCTCTTTGCCTCTGCGCCTAATACACAGTCTAATAAGATATTTTGCCACAGCAGATGTCCTACTGGCTCTGTTGTCGAGCCCTCTAACTAAGAGACTGCAATACCATGTCTGGAGTTAAACAAAAGTGCTCCGAGGCAAGTGGTCAGCATAACGGCTAACCTCCAGGAATTCCCGCCCTTTGCCCCATGGCATTTGATTCTTCTTTTGTGTTATTCAGAAAGAGCAGGAAGTAAGAAATTAGAAGTAACTCCACTGTGCATAGTTGAACACTTACTTGTGTGGATTGCAGCTGCTCTTAGGCCGTATTTCTTAGCAGAGGGACTGGTGCAGGCGAAGCCAAACTGCTCACAACCACACACGTCCGGAAGGGCCTTTCAGTTATTAGGAAAACAGAACAGATCGTCTCAACATACACACCCATAAATGCTCGTTAATCCTTCCACTGTCAACGTGACAGTGAACTTTGCACCCACACAGGGTGCTGTAATGGAATGCTGGGATATGTAGTTCTTTCCCTCTGTCTACTGCTATGTTTCTTTGACAGAATAGAACCTAGTCCTGTATCAGTCAGTTGCTTGTTCTGATTCCAGTTTCCAAACATGTATTTTCAGGAAACAACTAAACTATCTAGATTTATTTACAGAACTCTACCATTGTATAGACCATCCTTCAAACAGACTACTTTAAATCACTCTATGTGTTAAATAAAAGAATTACATTTACTTCATCATTGTGGCAGCTTCCAAAGAGATGTAGCCTCCTTGCAACTCAAGCACCAATCAGTTTAATCCCGAGCTAGATCCTTAAGTTGGTCTGGCTGAATGTTCGATTGGTACCTGTCATTCAGGACTAGGGCCCTACCAAATTCACAGTCCATTTTGGTCAGTTTCACTGACATTGGCTTTTAAAATTACTGAGTGCACATTTTCAGCTGTTTACATCTGAAATTTCACAGTGTGCTGGGCCCTGAAGGCAGCAGCTGTGGAGCTTCCTGACTGCAGCTGGGAAAGCGGGGAGCGATGCAGCCAAGGAACCCCCTAGCTCAGGGGTTTTCAAACTATGTGTTGGGACCCAGTACTACTGCCTTGCAGACCCTCAGGTACTGGGTCATGGAGAAAAGGCATTGCTAGCGGGGCTCCAGAGGCCTCAGCCCCCCCCTGAAGCTCACAGCCAGCTGCTGACCAGCATGCCACCAAACTGCATGGGGGTACACTGTTGCTCCCCCATGCAGGAAACACTGCCCATGCAACCAGCATCTGCAGCTTCTACCTGGCTGGAAGACAGTCTTCTGGCCAGTAGGGAACTGCCACAGCCTGGGCCTGGAAGTTTTTAAAACTCCTGCCCTGGCTTGACCCTGCTCTGAGCATGCTCAGAGCAGAGTCAGGCCTGGAGCCTCAGCCTCTGCGAGGGCTGCACTCTCCCTCCTGTGGGCAGGTAAGGGAGGTTGGGGGGAAAGTCTGGGGGTAGGCAAACCAGGTTGGCAGGGAAAAGGCATGGGGAAAGGGGTGGGCCTGGGGCTGTGGAGGCCAACAGCAGGACCAGGGGTTAGGGAAGGGCTCAGGGAGCCAGTGAGGGGTGGGTAGGGAACGGATCAGGGCACCAGTGGCTGGTGGGGGCCTGGGCTGCACCTAATATTTAAGTCTAGCACTATGGAGCCCCCTACTGCAACTACAGAAACACTGGAATGCATTCCTCAAGGATACTGTTGGGGCACAGGCATAAATAATTTTTTTCAACTGGGTCCCAAGGAAAAAAGTTGTAAACCACTGCCCTAGCTGCTAATCCCAGCAGCCTGGGGAGAGACAGAAGTTTCTTCGTCACTTGCATAGCCACCTACGGGGGGGGATCAGACCCATCTCTGGGTATTTCCCCCAGTGGCAGAAAGCTGCCTCAATCACTTCCCTAGAGGCAGTCAGGGGAGAGGTTCCTGGTCTTAAGTCTCATGGGGTATGTCTACCAGGGCCGTAACTACAGCAGGGCGAAAGGGGAAAGGCCCGGGGTGCCAATTTGAGAGAGCGCCAGACCCTTCCCCGAAGAGGAATGTGCCTTAAGGGCACATTCCTTGGGTAGCCAGAGAAGGGAACCCCCGCCCAGCTCTGGCTGTGGCAGTGGAAGGGAACTCCCACCAAGCTCTGGCTGCACCACCCAGCAAGCGGGGCCAGCACAGGCAAGAAGGTACTTTTCCCTGCCACCCAGCAAGCGCAGGCAATGCCAGGCAGGAGGGTGCCTCTCCCTGCCATCCGGCAAGCGCAGCCAGCGCCGGGTGGGAGGGTGCCTTTCCCTGAAAGCACTCTCCCACTCAGCATTGGCTGTGCTTGCTGGGCAGTGGGGAACCCCAGGAGTCTCTGCCTGTGGCAGGGAAAGCCCCTGCTGGGGGACTCCCCAAGTCTGAGGCCAGATTGGGCCCTAGGCGGGGGCGTGAGGGGCGTGTCCAGGCTGCTTGCCCTGGGTGCCTACTTTTCTAGTTACGGTTCTCGTGTCTACACTTACAAGTTAGTTCAAATTAAGGAGGCTTAATTTGAACTAACTTACTCCCAACCCATACCGGCATTTTATTAAGTCGAATTAAGCCTTTCTTTCATTTGAAATAAGGAAAGGGCTCATTTGATTTAATAAAACCTCCTTTTATTTTGTATTAATGCTTATTTCAAAGTTAGAATTAAGCCTGTATTAGCTGGGGAGTAGCCTTAATTTGAAATAATTGGCCCCTAGAACTTCCTACCTCCCTAGTTTGAATTAGAGAATCTAGTGTAGACTCTCTAAGTTGAATTAATAAAGCCTACTTTAATTCGAATGAAGTCTAGTGAAGACTCTAATTTGAATTAATAACTTTGATTTAAAGTTGAATTAAGTTAATTTGAATTAACAAAGTCAAATTAACTATGCAAGTGTAGACATAGCCATGATCTCCATCTTCTTCAGAGCAGTTATGCAGGGGCTGGAAGAGAGCAAGCCCTGTCCCAGTCCAGACAGGCAGGAACTAGCATCTAGAGGGCACAGTCATGCCACAGCCCCTGAGAGCATCCCAAGCCCTGCCCTGTCTCCTCCACTAGCTAGATTTCACTCATGCAGTTCTGATTTTGTGGTCCATTGCATGTTTGAAGCCCATAAACTTGGCAGGGCCCTGTTCATGACCTTAGGGCACCACTGCAGTATCATCAAGCAGTTTCTAACTACACATTATAGCCACCTCGGTATTAAGTTGTCCAGATGGGAAACTATATGGCAAGTATTAAATACTTGAGCAGTATCATGGTAATTTTCACTGCTAAACATAATTTGAATTTGAGAGTATGAATTGGCTCTCCCATATAAACAGTATACAGACCACAGGACTTTTCCTGTTTTTCATTACTGATTCTCACCTCAGCCTCACCGCTTTTTGACATGTTGTGTTTGAAGCTATACAACTTGTTTGATTTGCTTAAGTAATCTGACCTGATGCAGTGAAATGTAATCACAGGATTTCTTTCATTTTCATACTGTAAGTTTTTTTTCCAATGTTTTTTCCACTCTGGCATCTGACAAAGTGGGACTTTGCCCACAAAAGCTCATGCAAACGTAAATTTGTTAGTCTTTAAAAGTGCCACAAGACTTTGTTGTGCTGAATTAGATTAATATGGCTACCCCTTTAGAACGTGTCAACTTGCACAACACAGTAACCTTTTTCTCATCTTCAGTAAACATCACACATCTCAGGTTCAGAGACTAGAAAAGAGGAAGGTTGCCACCCCATATTCCTCCAGCAGAATGGCTCAGCACACACCCATATCAGTTTACAACTGTCGTATGAAAAAAGTATGCATCTCTTCAGCTGTGTTAATATGGATGTTTCATATATTCATATATGTAGCTTGCTGCAGAAATCACAGAATTAGATGTTTTCTTTGTCCCTTCCCCATTCGATAAAATTTAAGACCCTTTGAGACCTTTACCCTTTAGATGGTTTGTTTTCTTCGCTCAAATCTATATGAGCAACATAAACTTAATAGTGATCCTGAATTATGCCGCAGCGCCTTTCAGAGTGATCCCAAGTATCCGGACAAACCGCGCTAATAAATTAGGCTGGGAAGAAGCACGTGTGCATGATCTGAAACTATATTTCAAAATCAAACATGCACGCAGGGCTGGTACACCACTAGCACTAATGCAGAGGGACAACAGGAGCGAGGCCAGCCAGCCACCGAACCACCAGGCGCAAAGCAGTGGCCCACAGCTGGTGTATCACGTGACTTCTCCCCAAACCGGCGCGCTCTCTCACTGGCCAGGAAAGCCAATCAGCGACACGCCCCTCAAAATGGCGGCCAACCAGAGGGGAGGGTCTTCCCGTAGACTTCCGCCCCTCAACATGGCCGACAGGAAGTGAGGTTTTTCGGACCCGCGGAGCCTGTCCTCGTCTCGCCAGCAGGCTGCCGTAGCGGGGAGGAGCGCGGCGGAGGGGCGTGTCCGGATGGAAACGCGGCCGCCGGAAGCAGCGTTCCGCGCGGCGGGCGAGAGAGCGGGAAGGGCGCGAGCCGGGAGAGGCGCCTATCACCTACGCTCCAGGCAGCCGGAAGCGGTGGCGATGCCGACGACGCGGCGGAGAGCCGCGGCCAGGCAGGCGGAGGCCGAGCGGCGGGACAAGGCCCCGGAAAGTGAGTGACTGAGGAGCTGTAGGGGCGGGCTGCGCCAGGGCGTCGTGGGGGGTAGGCGGGCTCTGCCCCCACCCCCAGGGGTGGCGCGAGTCCTGCCGTGCTCAGCGCCTGGGCGTGTGCACGTGTCCGTAGGCGGGAGACTTGACTTCGCAGAAATCCGTAGGGCCGGGGAGGTGTGTGTGAAATGCAGGCATGGGGCCCCCGCACCAGGAGGAGCTTGACACACGCCCCCTAAAAATGTGGGAAAGGCGGGGCGGACCTCGCTGGGGAGGAAATGCGGGGGCGGGAGCCTGGGGGGCTGCCTGGACTATCAAGAGCCATGAATGTCCCAGTGACATCTGTCTAGTAAACTAATCCGGTTTAAGCAGCTCCGTTCTGTCGCTGGGAGGAACAGGCGGCAGCCAACTGGCTTTGGAAAACAGAACAACAGCTTTCTATGTGGTTACCGTTTAATTTCGCTCTCTTGCTGGTCTCCCACTTTTTTTCACACTCCACATGTAGCACTCCTTGCCACCCTAAGGACATGTTCCAAAAGGGCAGCCGTGTTAATCTAGTAAAGCAAAAAAAACCCCAAGGAGTCTTGTGGCACTTAGAGACTAACAGATTTATTTATTGCATGAGCGTTTGTGGGAGAAAATCCCACTTCATCAGATGCGTCTGACAAAGCAGGTGAAGAGGGCCTCTTCCCACTCCTGCTGCTGCTGCGGCAGGGGACACTGGTGGTGGACTGAGGGAGAAGAAGCCTCTCCGGGGCTGGAAAAAAGCTACATGCCACTGAAGGTGCAGGAGGCCTTCCCCCTCTGCCCCCAGCACAAAGGGGCATCACACTCTCTGTAGCACTGCTGTACATGTAGGCATCAGTGTACAATGCCCCAGTGCCATGGTGACCTGGCAACCAGGGTTTGTCAGGCCCTGCATTACTTTTATCCTCCTTATTGAGTTCACTCTTGCCTTATTCGCTGTGCACCAAAGACCAAATTTTGCTCTGTTATGTAAGTGTAAATTTGGAATTACTTCAGCTTTATTCTCTGGCTTTGGTAATTGGTAAGCAGGCCTTCTCATTCTCCACATCATAAATGTAAACTGGGGTTAAAATTTTTGGCTTCTACAGAGTTCTTCAGCTGTGCACGAGAGGGAACTGCTTTGTAGCTGCTCTCCTGCTAAGTTTCAGTTCCCTGAAACCATGGTATTGAGCAGGGCAGTTCAGACCTCTCTGAATAGTTGTTTCATGTTGTCTGCCAACTTTGACAGGCTTTGTTAATCTGTTTCCAGTCAGCTCACAGTTTGAATGCTCTCTGAGCAAACATAAGGGGTTAAGACTTAATTTTTTATTTGTTTGTTCTTAAGAACCAGTTTAGTTTCTGAAGCCCAAGATAACAGCCACTAGGGTAAAGTATGAGGTCACAGATCAAGGGTGACCTGACTTACCCACCAAGACAGCATGGGACATCTATTTTTTTTTAGATTTATTTTTACTTACTTCCATTCCGTTTTCCTACTTGGCTCTATTTTGTGTCCTATCTTTACACTCTTAAAACTAAGCAGAAAAGCTTAAGATGAATTGTAAAATCTATGCCTTTAAATAATTGGTGACAGCTTTTTTATACACAAGTTGCATCTTTTACATGTTTATGGAATTTCCAAACTGATTCAGAATTTATTTCTATAGATGTGTGCACACTATCTTACCTGTTTGGTTTGTTTTAGTATATTAGTATCTTGAAGATGAAGCACCCACCTACAGAACTAGAACCAGTACCAATTAGAGCAGTCAGACCCAAGTGCCATGAGACTTGTTGCTTTGCTAGACTAACACAGCTGCCCCTTTGGAACTTGACAAAAGGTAACAATTTCCTTTTCCCTTCAGTTAGTGAAAGTCGTCTGCCAGATCTTATAAATTGCCATCAACTATAAATTAGTTCCTAAAAATATCTACACTAGCCAGTTTCAATAACTTACTTTTCTGTAGAAAGTGGAAAAATAGTAGACTTCACTTTGCAGTATTTTGTGAGTTATATGTGTGTGTAAAAAGGAGGTGTGGCTGCCACCAGAGAAGGACAGGGGGACCTGGCTTGTCCCAGCTGGGCGGAGCCTGAAGGCACCTGTCCATCAAGCCAGAAGAAGGAGACAAAGTATAAGAGCAAGGCCAAGGAGCTCAGTTCAGCTCTGGCTACGAAAGAGGAAGGATGGGTGCCCACTCACTGTGGGGCTCCAACCCTCCCTTGGGCTGGGTGAGGGTGGACCTCTGCTTCTGCACTGGGAGGACTAGCCAGGGCCTCCCACGGCCACTACCTTGGAGGAGGGGCTAGATCCCAAGATGCCAGGAATGCCTTCGGGCCACCAGCCTCTTGGAGCACCAGACCCTTCCACAAGCTGCAGGTCCTCTGTGATCCAGGCCTGCAACCACCTGTCTGCAACCTGGAGGAGCTCCTGTATGCCAGATGGTAAGATACCACTGCTGCAAGCTGCAGCCTAGAGGAGTTGCCACTTGCTGGAGGGGAAGATAAAACCCCTGAGAGCTGCAACATGGAGGAGCTGCTACTCGTGGAAGACCAGGTGTGCCAGACCTACCCTCACAAGACAACATGGAGGGCTTCTGCACCTTGCCCCTGGGTGACTACCTAGAGAAGCCTGCTAAGGATACCGAGCAGGTGCTGCTGGGAGAGGGGCAGGAAGTAGCCCAGGGGAGCTGAACCCCAGGCACTGCATCCGGAGCTTGATGTTGGGGCCAGTGTGTTGTGGATGGAACCGTGCTGACACCCCTCTCCCCTCCCCCCCCCACCCCCGGCTGACTATAGCAACCTGGACTAGGGCCCTGGGCTGGGACACAGTAGAAACAGGTGGGCCTGTGTCTCCATCTTGTTGGGCGACATTACCAGCAGTTACCTGAGCCTCAAAGGAGCCAACCTATCTGATCCCTGTGACTGCTCATTCCCCCAAACCTAGAGACTCTGTTTGCCCTACCCGAGAGGCCAAGGACCAGGGGCGTCGCTGGGGCAGGGAAAGACCTGGGGCATGGGCCCAGCCCCACCCCCGGAGGGCAGGCCCCGCCCCCAGCCAAAAGGCCACACACCCCCGGCCCGGGATAGGGCCAGGGGGAGGCTGTGGCGCCGGTGGCGCAGCTCAGCCTAGCCTGGCCCGGCCCGGTGCGGCCGGAAGCGGCCACAGCCCTGGATCCCCGGCTGGGGATGGGGCTGCTGCGGCCGCAGCCAGGCCCCAGATCCCCAGCGGGGGACGGGGCCGCTGCAGCCGTGGGCTGCCAGCCGGGTCCTGGATCCCCAGCAGGGGACGGGGCCGCTGCAGCCGTGGGCTGCCAGCCGGGTCCCGGATCCCCGGCCTGACCGCCGGTGGCTATGGCGACCCCGTCCCTGGCTGGGGATCCGGGACCCGGCCAGCAGCCTGCGGCTGCAGCGGCCCCGTCCCCCGCTGGGGATCCACGGCTGCGGCCGCGGGCCCAGCCTCCAGCGGCCGCTTCCGGCCACACTGGGCCAGGTTAGGCTGAGCCGCGCCACACCGCAGCGCGGGCTAGCTGGCGGCGGTGGCGTGGCCACCCCCTGGCCCTATCCCAGGCCAGGGGGCGGGGCCTGCCGGGCGGCCAGATAGGCCTCGGATCCCTGGCCGGAGACGCGGCTGCCGTGGCCACGGACCGCCAGGGATCAGGCCCCGGATCCCCTGCCCGATTGGGCCGGAGAACCGGGGCACCAGCGTTGGGACCCGGGGCACATGCCCCAGGTGCCCAGCGCTAGCGACGCCACTGCCAAGGACTATTGTTCATTTGCCCTACTGGAAGGCCAAAGGCTATTGTTTGTCTGCCCCATCCTAGGGGCCCAGAACTATTGTTTGTTGGTTTTGCTCAAGGGGCCAAGGAGTACTAATCTGCCTGTTTGCCCAACCTGGGGACCAAAGACTACTGTTAGCTGTCCTTGGCCCCTCGTAGGGACAAACAATGTGTTTGCCTGACCTCAGGGCAATGTGGGTCTGTCCCAGTGAGGAACAGCACAGACGCTTAAAGTGCAAATACTTGCGGTTATATTTTAAATGGCAATTACAGAGCAATGGGCACTATTGTGCCCTTTCAGCTTATCTTTAACAGGACAGTTACTGTGAAAGTGATAGCCAAAGCCTTTGGCAAGGAAATGAATGAGTCTAATTATTGCTTTTTCTTCTCCATTAGTTCATGATTACTAAAAATAAAGCATTGCAAACAATATATATATATATATTTTTTTTATAATGAGGCCCCATGGGTCTTGGTGCATAGTTTGTTTAGGTGCATCAAAGTCAAACATTTGTATAAGAATTCTGCTTGGCCAAGAAAGCAGTATTTATTTGCTTTTCATATAGTGATGTATCCTTGAATCAAATATTGGCTTCCCAATTTTTTTGACATTTGTTATTCCATATGGTTAGGATAATTACCAAACTATTTCTTTAGAACTTACTTTATTTTTATCGATCTCTGGGCCTCTTAGGTGCTTTACCTTCTCCAGACTTGGGTATTTTTAGGGAAGGTTGGGTGAAGAATTGTGATTCCTCTTTAGCTCCTCAGTGACATACGGGAAAGTTTCCTGGAGTCAGTCATCCTGATCATTGTGATCACTGATTTCTTACAGTTGATCTGAGGGCAAATTTAGAGCAGGATCAAACATTTCTTCATTTAGAGAAGTTTAGTCTGACTCTCCTGATAAATGAATGACATCAAAGCATGCCTCGTCTTACTCCCTGTCATAGATTCTAATGCTATCATTCATTTAGAACTGAATACTGCCTGTCTTGCACCTTAAGGAAGTGCAGTTTTTGACTTTAAGATCCAGAACACTAGCCAATACCTTGTGAACTAACTGAGTCACTGACTGCTGTAATAGATCATCATTTTCTGTGCAGACCAACTAGTAGAACAGAGGTGGGCAATAATACTCTCAGGTGGGTCGGTGCATTGGTGGCAAGCTGGCCTGGGGGTGGGGCAACAGAGCACGGAGAGCTGGCCTTGGGGGACAATGGGCTGGACAGAGAGATCTGGCGGGCTGAATGTACCCACCCCTGTATTAGAGGACAGTGAGACACACATGGACAGTGGATTTTGCAGCTGTTTGTCAGATGACAGAGGAATGCTGAGTCTCGAATATCCTGGGAACAATTCCAGATTCTAGAGCGTCCTCTAGTGATGATAGACCTTCTGTCCCATTCCCCTTGCTCGTGTGTGTACACTGTTCTCACATGCTCACCTCCTGTCCCTGCCTCCCGCTTGGCTTCTGTTGCTGCCTGTACCTTGAATATAGTAGTTACTTCTTGCCCTGAACAGACCCCCACAAACATTAGGAAAATTGCCATACTGGAGTTGTGGATGTAATAAAACCATGGTCTTGAAGGAATGGAGTGGAGGGTTAAAGTACTGGCTGGAGAGGAGTGGCTGCATGTTGCTTGCATGACTCACTGATTTTAGCTGCCATATAACAGTCTAGGTGGATGATTCTCTCTCTTATAAATACACTAATTTCTGATTGTCGCCAAGTTCCAAAGGAGCAGCCGCATTAGTCTGGTTCAGTAAAACAAACAAGGAGTCACGTGGCGCTTAAACACTAGCACATTTTTTATTTAGTCCTTAGGTGCCACAGGACTCCTTGTTTAGTTTCTGATTGATAGTGTGTTCAGGTTAGCTAACGTGCATCAAACTGTTCTATTAAACCCATTAGAACCCACTTTCACACTTGGTGCACATTTAACATATTCTTCCTCTCCTTTGTTTTAGGGGATACAAGTGCAGTTGGAGTAACAGATATATCGCATTTGCTTCGACCAAGTATAAGACAGAGTGTGTGGACAGGTAAATGGTACCTTTAAAATCTAAAGGTTAGGGTTTTCACTAGCTTCAGTATATTATTACTGAAACACAGACAGGAGTTGTGGGACCATAGTTCAGTGATCACAACAGAAAGTAGGAATTAGGGGACCTCAATTCTATTTCTGACTTTTTGGCTGACTTGCTATATAATCTTACAGAGATTGTGACTTCTGCATCTTGTCTTCCTCTGGAAAATGGGGGTAGTACTCTTCTATCTTGCAAGGGTTTGTGATGATTATTGTATGTAATACCTTTTGAGATCACTAGATGGAAGGTGCTGTGCAAGTGTATGTTGTTTTTTCTGTGCACAATGCATGAGTTGCAGTAATAGTCAGGTGGGACTTTGCAACTTCTGGTAATTGAGTTAGATAGCATTGCCTCTTTTTTTGTAAAAGCATCAAGTAAATGCTGTGACCAATCGAGTGTCTTTAGTTATGCAAGCTAAGAGAGGGGTAATAGGATCTCATGCTTCAAGATATAAATTGACTCATCCAGAAGGATTTGGAAGCGATCCCTTCGAACCATGGTTGGATTTTGAAGCTGCTGCTAGGGGATGCAACTCCAGAAATCTAGCCAGCCCACCCCCCTCCCCTCCCCCCCAGGGTACAGCTCTGGCCACTGGGGCTAGGGCCAGATCAGGCTGTGAGTGGTGCCTTCCAGGACCCTGCTGCCAGAGGTGGCTCCGCTCCCCAGCTGGGGCTGGATCCAAGTGGCAGCAGCTTCGGTCCTTGAGCAGAGCCAGAGGTGGCTCCAGTCCCTGGCAGGTGCCGGATCCTGATGGTGGATGCTCTGGTCCCCAGCTAGGGCCGGGGGCTGGTGATGGCCCCAGGACCGGATCCTGGTAGTGGTGGGACTGGTCTGTGGCTGGGACCAGACCCTGCTGCCGCTGGAGGTGGCTCTGGTCCCCAGCGGTGACTGCTCTCTGGCTCCCAGCTGAGGCAGGAACAGGGCCTGGCTGTGACTTAGGGCAGCTGTTTTTCCAGGGCAGGGCCCTTCCTGCCTCAGCGGGGAGGCAGAGAGTGGCTGGTCACCTTCGATAAATTCTGTCCCTGCTCCCAACCCATCTACTGTATAGCATTGCATGTGGTGAAGTGCATTATTGGGATTTGGCAGTACTTTCTCTAAAGCATCAAGCTTAGAATGCAACCCATGCAGGTTACTGGGCTTGATAGACTAACGGTTTGGTGTAATTTGGCACATCCCACGTTTCATTAAAAAACCAAATTAAACTTCTGGCAGACTGCACCAGATAGCCAGAGACAGGAAGGACATGCAGCAGCAGCCATCTTTTTTCCATGTTGTGTTAATTGTGTTCTTGTGGCAGTTTTGCCTGGCAGAACACACTCTTTCCAGTGCAAATAGAGATTTCAAAACAAATGAGTCAGATTGATTCAAGTGACTTTTTTTCTCCTTTCCCGTTCTAATATTCTGGTTTGCTTACTGTTATGGGTTATCACTGTGAATTTTTCTTGTTACGACTGATGTCGAAAAAGAATGAGTGTATTCAGTACAAAACTTTTGCCACTTCACTTCAGCTGCTGCTTGATGTTGAGTGTTCCATGTGGAGACCTTTGACTTTTTCTAATTCCCTTCATTGCCCTCTCTGCCCCACCCCCAAGACTACAGTAAGGCTGAGGTCTTACTGCATAACACTAGAAGCTGATTGTGTGGATTTTTCTTTTGAAAGGATTTTGGTTTACTCAGCATTGCATTCGTCACAATATCCCTGTGAGGAGAAATGAAACTGAGAACTAGTTTCCAACTCAAAGCCTGCCAGTGCAAAAGATTCCAAGCAGCCTGTGGCACAGCTTCAGCTGTGATGCTGAGTGGGTCAAGCATAGACAGTGACAGAAAGGGGTTCTCCCAACAGTATAGTTAATCTGCCTCCCCAGGAGGTGGTAGCAATATGGGTAGGAGAATTCTTCTGTCAACTCCGTGCTGTTTGGGAGTGAGGGTTAGGTTGGTTTAACAATAGCCTTTAGAGGCGTGGATTTTTCACACCCATGAGTGATGTAGCAGGTCTGCTGAACTTTTTAGTGTAAACCTGGGCTCAGGTGTCAGCTATGTATATATATATATTTAATCTAACTATATAAAGTGTGTAAAAATGAGCAAAGATTGAGCAGGTTATAAATGTCAGCACTCTTATTGTTTTAAAAACCACCCTCTCCATTTTATAAGTGATTTTGAGTAAACGCAGGTTTTGGGTGCTGGAAATATTTATCATTTGGCTTTGTGCCTTATGTTTACAGTGTATCATAACGTTCATCACTGCATGTTGTGTCATAGACATTGAATAATTTTGTAGGCTGAGTTGTTTTGTGTGATGGATTTTGATGCTGTAAGAATGGCTGATCTCTGTACCAGTTTTAAAAATTGGGTCTGAATGAGTTTTAAAGAAAAGTTTTATACATTTGGATTATCAGAAAACACAGTCTAAATGTGCTGACTTCAGATTGGCTGGAGCGTTAACTCTTCTGACTTGTGGATGTGGCAGATAAGATCATTGGTCATCCAAAAGGGATGCTCTGTAGAGCGACTATATCAGCAGGTTTTTGGCCCTGTCTAAAAGCTGCTGATTACTGCAGTCTCATGTTAGCTGTGGCTTGTTAGGGAGGTGGGAGTGATTCTCTGGATAGAAGGGTCTAGGACCGTGGAGACCAACAGGAAGACTCTTAGGAAGAGCCACGCCTGAGGAGAAGGTTCAGACTGGAACTTACCCTTTTTGATAAAGCCATGCTGCGGGGCAGATAAGGGTTTGCTGTTCTAAAAGCAGGTGTGCTGTCTGCTTACAGGGTAGCATTGTCCTCCCCAGGCAGGCCATTTGCATTACTGGCTCGTGAAATGAGGCAAAACTTATCAGTGTTTAGTTTTGTGTGGGGAAGTGAAATTGTAGATGTCTGCATCTTCCTCTATCCTGTGACTTCTGCACCTGTAATAGTGAAACCTATGGAAAAACCCTCCAACTGACAAATAACTGCTTAATACTTCAGATGATTTCTTGAAGGATGTGTTTGTGAAACAAAGGTTTGCTCCTTAAAAGGAACTTGACACTTAACCTTATAAAAAGAAAACAAACTGTGGCTTGCATAGACTTAATTTCAACTGTACCTTTTTGCTATTATTTCAGAGGCTTGTGTTTGCATAATTTTATCCTTTTATAACTGTTTCTCCAAGATGATACACCACTCTTTTGAGCTATAGGAGAAACCCCATTAGTGTTATAGGACATAAGACATAAAGCTGAACAATTTAAAATTGTTCTTAGACTGAATTCTTCTGTTTGTCAAACTTTAGGCTGTTGCAAATGTTTATAGCCATGTTAAAACTCTTTCGAACTGCTGAAGTTCGTAAGGAATTAGTACTATATTTCTGTGAGGCATTAGTACTTTATTTTCACTTCAAGTTAGGAGTAGGATTTAAAGAGCTGTGATATTGAATATTATAGACATGTTATTTCCTATTTGCAGGTCTTTGTCTTGTAGCTTTGTATTTTAATCCTACAGGAAATAAAACTATTTTTCACTTTCATTCTGCTTTCTTACTGTTGGGCAACAGGAAAATAGCTTTAAAAATAGGACAACCGCACTTTAAATTTCGCACAAAACTTGGCATGAGTTGTTCCTGATACAAGTGTCACTTTTTTACTTTCTTCCATCTAAAAAGAGACAGCAAGATAATCTTCATGCTTCACCTGCATGGGAACAGTGTTTTGTAAACTGTTAGGAGTGCATTAGTGTATGTATAGCTTAAAGTGTTAAAAGATGCATTAATGGTAATTAAGGCTCAAAATGTAGGTTTTGCACAAAAGAAAAGCTTTACAAAGAAGGGATGGTCTACACACACTTATGGAAATAAACTATACTGGTAAAAGCAACTTAATATGTGTATAACGGTCAACAGTATGGGGTTGTGTCAATTCCAGTATTTTTAAACTGATATAGGTAAATTGGTACATAAACTATGTGTAGACCAGCACTTAAGTAAACAAGTGTCTTTGTGAAAACTTAAACACTTTAGGAAAAATAATGTTGCATGCTTGTGGTGGTGAAATGTTCCCCAACAGTGTTGGACCTCTCAGCATCTTCACAAAACTCAGATCCAACTGTCCTATTGTATCCGAGCCAAGAAGTAAAACTGACCAGAAGAAAAGGTGAAACTGACCAGTCTAGTTTTCTGATCAAGTTGAATGTAGTGCAGAACAGACTGCACACATTCTTTATTAAATTAAAATGTTGGGGATTCTAAATATGTGAAAATTGTCTTGAATTCCTTGACTGTTTGCTTTTCTGCTAGCATGTTGCAGCAGTCTTGAAAACCCATTTTCCTTACTTTTTTGGGAAGGTCTTGTACCTGACCTGTGGTCTTGATGTTCTAAGATTATGGAAATATTAAAAAAACAACAACAACTTTAGCTTATCTTCCAGGGGCTAGATAGGACTGTTCCTATAGTATGCTTTCCAGTTCACTGCAGTTCTAGATGCTTTGTGTGATGGGACTGCAGTCTGTTAATTTCTGAATAATCACCATACAACTAGCCATACCATTTATATTTTGTAAACATTGTAGACTTTATTTCAAAATGATAAAGTCAATTAGTAGCACTAATATACTAACAACCCTGTTTGGCACTGATGCATTCATTTTATAGTTCGGAAACTCCTATTACACTTGAACAGGGTATTTAGAATCCAAAATATTAAAAATTTTCTCCATTTGTTCACATTCTAGAGTAGAACTTAATTTATCAGACAAATGATTTAAAGTGAAGCATCTAAATTCTTTTCAAATTGGCAGGCAGACCACAGTCAAATCACTGACTGACACAGTTGCAACTGAAGTAGTTTTTTACATAGTTAAATTTCTTGGACTCCAAAAAGAATTGAATAAGATTAAAACCCTGTAGTGGTTAATGCCTGTGTTTTTATTGGGTTTTGACTCTGTAATGTTGCTGGGCTCAGAACAGAGGTTTGGAAGTTGTACATACTTTTTTACATGCCATTATAACATACATAGCAATCTTCTCTGAACAAGGCCACCAGGGCCAGTAAGTCATGGTGTTTGCATTATATAGGGACTTTATTTATTAACCACAAGTCTGGGCTAGGAAGGAGCCCCAATGTGTTTTTAAAAGTGAAGAGCAAAAGAACTGAATATGCAAAGGAAGAGTTGAGATCTTGAGTGCACTGTGAGAGCAGGTGACTATGAACAGCTTCTGAAACTAAAAATACCTGGCTTAATGGGTCTGTTGTGAATACAGTGGTGACTGTGGCACGCTTTGAGTAGAAGACTTTTGCTGATAGTTACTATGCCCCTTTTGTGGATGTTAAAATCTACCCTCCACCCCCTTAGGGGTTATGAGGTTCTGTAACTGCAGTAAAGTCAAGGGTAGCCTAGGTAATATTTCAGCAGAAATCAAGGTTGTCTTGGAGCTCCCCAGTCGTGGGCCATAGTGGCATCAAGAGGCTTCTTGGATCTACTGGCACTGTTTTTCCGCCCACTATTTGTTGACCCTTGGCATGTCACAACTTTGGGTTTCAACATGAGATTCCTAACTTGTGGCTTGAGATTTTAAAACAAACAGAAAGCGTAACTTATTGAAAGGAGATATTTTCAGTTTATTTGTGGAAGGACTATAGCATCATGCTTTGGTGCTTAAGGAATTCCGAACTACTAGAGATGAGGAAGAGACCTAATGTGGGGTGATATTACCCTACATCTGCCAGTTGTGGGCTCCTTACTTCTTCCACTGAAGATGCTGATCACTGTCAGACATAATGGACTAGATGGACCTGGGGTCTGATTTGGTCTGGTGGTTCCTATCAAACTCTGTTCACTTAGAGCTCTCAATTTTGTTTAAGCTATGGTCCCTGAATTGGGACCACGAATTCAGTAATACTTCAGAAAATGTTGTATTAAATATATAATATAACTAGGGAACAGGTGTGAAACTGAGCAAATAGCTGTCCCATTCAGAAGATGAGAAGTTTGTCAACTAAGATTTGAAATGAAAAGGAGTAATATAGAAGGCTGGTATTACACAAGCAGGATATTTCTTTAACAAAAACAAACAATTCTTCAAACCTGTTTATTTTTGTAAGAGAGGCCATTGTGAGTTAGTCACCTTTCATTTTTGAGACTATGGAGTCTCAGCACTTCCATTCACCTCCTCTTTCTCGGTCCATGCCCCTTGCTTTCTCAGCCCAGTTCACCTGGTGACTCTGTCCTGATTGCCTCTCTCAATCTGCTCTGTGCTATCTATTATACTACATCTTTACTGAATGCCTGAATTTCCTCTCTGTGTACCACATGTTGGTACCTCACTCTTTCAAATCCTCTTCCTGGCTGATTCTCTTGGTTGGCATGTCATATTGCTGGTCTTTGCTTCTCTTCACTGTTATTCCCCAAGGAGAACTGCACGGCCAAACAGTTCTACAAGTTGGGGAGAAGTAAATATGTACTACAAGTAGTTTATCTTATAACCTTTCCTGTTGTAGAGGAAAGCTTTTTGGTGTTCCATGGTTAGCCTCTAGTTCATACATTTCTTGGGCAGGAACCTGTCCTTTTATTCTGCATAATGTCATGTATACAGAAAAGTGCTGTAGCTGTATAAATAGTCTTTGCATTTTCCAGCAAGCAGTTCTTAATCTTTACATAACCTATTGTCTTTACAGAGGAGGAGGAAGACACAGAGGATGCTGATGACTACAATGATGACAGTGAATCTGAAAATGACGGGGAAGATTGTAAGAATACTAAAGTGCATCAGCCACCAAGAGAGAACAAAAATGCTGTTTTGCAGCCATCTCTCCTCCTGTCACAGGGTTTGTCTCCAAGGATTACCAGTTCAGTCTTTTAAACTTGTGATTTTTTTTTTTGAGGGGCTTGAACGAAGTAAAGCACAACAAAATGTCATTACAATACAGTCATGTATGCATGACAGCTCAGTTTTATAGTTCAGCATAGCATTCTAAAAACGTGGGCACAGAGAATCACTTTTATATGTGTAAATAATATTTATACAGCTCAGAAAAGGAGGGTTAGGTAATATGTTTTATCAGACCAACTTTTCTTGCAAGAGACTCAAGCTTTCAAGTTCCATAAACATCTTTTTCAGGTGTGGCAAAGGTGCTAATGCTATACTTACACTGGAGACTTTACAGTGACAGTACTGTACCACTGCAGCTCTGACACAGTAAGGTCACCTGTTTAGGCACTCGGTACCAACAGGAGGGAGTTCTCCTGTCCACCCCCTGTGGGCTGTGATAGAGTATCTCCTGATTAAACAGTTGTTAATAATACCCCAACTATATTTTTAATAGATACAAGAGTAAGCTGCTTTACTTTAAAAGTCATAAAGCTTTAAAAAAATAAAAAATTAGCTGTTAGTTTTTGCACCCAAGTTGAGTTCAGCTGTTTTCTTTGACACAGTGCTGTCTATGTCAGCGCTTCTACTGCTTGGGGTGGTAGTAGGTTGTTCTTCCTACCTCTGAATAACAAAAGTGCCAGCATAGACCTAGCTTAAGAGTGTCACAGCTAATTAAAAGATTGAGCAGATAGTTCAGTGTAAGTAGTTAGCACATATTTAAAGGACTATTAAAGGTGGAGTGGGTCTATTAATACCCTCATGACAGGATGGAAAGGATAGTTAATGGGTTACAGATTGTTACAATATAGGGCTCGACAAATTCTGGGTGCCAGGTTGCCATGGCACCCAGGATTTTGCTCCTGGCATTTAGCAGCACCTTGTCAGCCAGGGAGGCAAATGCTCCCGGCACCTAAAAAAACAGCCAGTGGCCCTGACATCTTCAAGTGCCACCATCTCTCCCTCTCCCTCTGTCCTCCCACTGCTGCCAAAAGTGTCACCAGCAGTAACTTTTCTGGTGGGAGGAGTGTCTTTTGCGCACTGTGCTGCCACCGCTGAAAGAATTGGCAGTGATGGGGGTCCCTCTGTGCTGTGCACCACTTCTGGAAAAACCGGCAGCAGCGGTCTTTCAGCCGCAAGGGGGCCCTCTCCCTGTCACACAGCTAGGGGCTCCTCAGTTTTTGGACTGGCTGTCTTATAATAAACCATAAATCCAGTGTCTCTTTATTAAGATCTTGATTTTTAGTGTCTAGCAAAGTTATGAATTTAAAAAGCCCTCTCTTCGAGCTCAGTTTTAGTCTGTCTCCTGGGATTCTGGGCTACACTCTTATAAGCCGTTTGTCTTCCTTGCTCAGAGTCTTCCTGCCTGTTTCTGCTAGTAGTATCTGCTTTCTCCATCTGCCTATGTATCTACATATGTATCTAGACACACATTCTATATCTACATATGTATCTAGACACTGTCCTTTCCAGGAGCAATACTTTAGTATCTTTTACCTTCTCTTATTTTTACATAAATGTTCCAGAGGCTGACTTTGTTGTGAAACATCATGTTTTTGGGTTATAAGGCACTGTCTGGTCTAGTTATGATGGTGATACAGAGCTGACTGCTGACCAGAAGTAACTTAGAGGGCTGTGACTGTGGTCTACAAAACTACTTTCCTTCTGTTTCTTGAATCTAATGTGATCACGGCATTGCTTAAATAAGCATGTTTTTCTTTCCAGATCCCCCAACAGTTATACAAAAACAACCAGTGCTTAAACAGAAGATGACATTCAGGAAATCTGGTATGTGGCTAAAACTGTGCCTCTTGTTTACCTGTGTATAGATTGTTCAGCATTTGAGGAGCAGTTATTAACAAAAATGCCATTGTATCAGTCCCTTTGGACAGGGCTGGGCTGGCTTTGACCCCAAATTCAAAAATAAATCCTTTCAAACTGATTTGTTATAGTGGCAGCTACAGTGTTAAAGTCCTCACTCCTGTTAGTCCTCACTCCCTCCTCACTCCTGTTAGTGAGACAGTGCTGGCTAAGCAACTTTCTGAATAAGCCAAGGTCATTTAACCTTTAATCTTCCTGCCTGTTTTACTGTAGAATTCATTTATCACAACTGGAAGGAAGCTAGACTGAGCTTAGAGCTAAAGTGCATTTTCATTTGATTTCTCACCCCTTCCATTGATGACTCAATAAGTCGGTCCAGATTCTGTCATCTTAATTTTCCTCCTCACAATCACTCCAACAGATGAAGCTGAATCTCAGGTTCAACCCAGTTTGCTGAAGAAGCAATCACAGCCTGCAGCCAAAAGTAAGATATCTGGTTTCAGATCTGTTTAATGTTTGTTTTATAGTATTTAACCTATTTTGGCCCATTCTTGCATTTGTGCTCCTTTAACTTGGTGCTGTATGGTAGAGCCTGCTAAAAGAGGCCAGCATTACAGACCCTGTTCATCAGGAGGCATGTTTTCAGCACCAAGAGAAAGATGGCTTGAGAGGTGTCTTGTCTAGTCTCTGGAATTTCCACTTAAGTCACGGGATATGCCATTTACTCCTTTGATAATCAACTCGCATCAAATGAGATTTGGAACAGGCATAGGGATAGTTCTGTGTTGCATTGTTTTTTAAAATAGATTCTTCAAATTCAGTTGTAATAATCTAAGGAAAACTTTTGCCATTCAGTAGTGTTCCTTATAAATATTTTATTAATCAGGAAGCTGTCTTCTGATGTAGTAGGGTCTAAGATAAGGATCTCCTTGCTATAGGTCTGATCCTGCTTCCAGTGAAGTCAGTGGAAGTTTGATTAGCAACTTCACTGGGAACAGCATCAGACCCTGTAGGCCTGGGGTTGGGGAGAGGAGGAAGAGAAGGTTTTTTGTTTGTGTTTTTGTTTGTTTGTTTTTTTTAAAGAAACACAATATAAGCTTTTTTATGTTAACTGCTAACCAAGGTTTTATTGTTATACCATTTAAAAAACAAAACTTGTAACCCAGCTTCAAATGTTGAGTTCTCATGAATTGCTTGTGTTCTCTCACTCTCTGCTTTTTACTTTTTGAGTTTTTCTTTGAATGAACAGATGAGACAATTTCACTTCTGGGTTGTCATGCACCAGCTCAGTGCAGTCTGAGTGGCAACCACTGGTGAAGAATGTTCATTTTATTTAAAAATTCCATTGAGATTGAGATTTTTCTTTGGCTTTACTTTTTTTTTTCATTGCCTTCTATTTTGTAGAAGATTATTCTTACAAAACCTAAACCTGTAGTTAAGTTTGACCTACCTCTTCAAGACACTTAGTTTTAATAACTTATTCTTTAATTTAGATGTAGTAATTAGAATAAGAAAAAATTTAAAAAATGCTCAAGTCCCATTTTTTTTAAACTGTTACTTGTTGCATGCTTAGTAATTTGTACTTTTGGGGTGGAGAAGAAAAGCTTATCTCTTGCATTATCCTACAGTTTTTGCTCTAAGGAAGTTGAGTCCTCACTTCTTGCTTCAGGATGTCTCCTTTACTTGTGTTATGCAGTTGTTTATGGGATAGGAAAATTGGTCTTTTCAAACTTCGCAGTTCACTTATCCATACTGATTGATTCCCTATTAAACATGATGAAAGCATTGCTTGTTTTTAACATTCTGTCTCTCTCTATCTCTTTCCTGTTCCCTTTTATGCAGAACCTGTTGAACAGTCCAGTGCAGGATGGTTTAGGTTGTGGCTTTTGGTACTAGCAGTAGCTTCCATAGCTGGCTTATGGCATGTCTGGAAGAATCAATCCTCCAACACTTTGCTCAGTGAGGAAATCAAAAGTGTGCAAGCATTTCAGAGCCAGATGAAGAAACTTATGAATGTCTATCCAAATCAGGATGCAAGACTGTGGGAGAGAATCCAAATTTTCCTTGGGAAACGACTCAGTAATACTCATCCCCACTTGGAGCCTGCTATCTTACTGCTCACAGCAGCCCAAGAAGCTGAAAAATCTCTGAAGTGCTTAAGTAACCAGATTGCTGATGCCTATTCCTCCTCCCTGAGTGCTGCCACAATCAAGATCGATGGGAGAGGCAAAGCCACACAGGATAGCGATGCTGTCAAGTTGGAGGTAGATAATGAGCTGAGCTCTGGGTTCAAAGAAGGTAAGAAAGCAGCTGTGGTGCATCGCTTTGAGTCTTTGCCTGCAGGCTCTACTTTAATCTTCTACAAGTACTGTGATCATGAAAATGCGGCATTTAAGGATGTAGCTTTCCTGCTAACAGTCCTTCTGGATGAGGGCTCTCTGGGAAAGAACCTCAGCTTGCTTGATGTAGAGGAGAGAGTGCGGGATTTTCTCTGGGCCAAATTCACCAATTCAAGCACTCCCAGCTCCTACAACCACATGGACACAGATAAGCTGAGTGGACTGTGGAGCCGCATTTCCCACCTGGTCCTGCCTGTCTGGCCTGAAAATGCTCTTAAGGAAGGTTGCTTACAGATTGATTAAATAAAGAAAAGACTTGGGAAGAAAAGAAAACAGTGTTGGGGTAGCTGGGCAGAGCAGAACTGAACTGCTGAAGTGTGGCAGCACACAATATTTTCTGCAAGTGAAAAGCGGTAGAATTGTTCTGTTTAAGGGAACTGGCATTCTCGCTAGACAATAGAAGAGTGTAAGTATGGAGCACAGCTGTTTGGTTTGTCTTAGCTCAGTAACTTACTGGGCCTGGTGCTCTGTAGGTGGTAGAGTCTTGCTCTTTGTAGAGCCATCAGCTGTATATAAAGCTACCTTTGTGTGCAGTAGATTTTTCTCTCTGCTGAGAAGTCTTTTCCAGCAATAGGTAATGCTGCTGTTGAGTGTGACAAAATAATGGAGTCTAAAGGAATCCATAGACTCATCTCCTGTACTTACTTAAAATCTACCAGTATAACATTCCCCAGTTTCTCAGAAGCTGACTTTTATTATTTGGAGGTGGTAATGGGTGTGTGCATCCAAGCACAGGCTTTCTTCCTCCGGCAGACGATGGCCTTGGGTGTAAGTTGACTCGTCACGTTTCTTAGAATGTCTAAATTTTATAGAGGATGTTCTGGTTCAGTGGAGACTTGTCAAAGCTGTGTGGGTGTGTTTTGTTTTTGTTTGTTTAAATGAGCCTGCCTCAGGTTTTCAAGGCTCAGATGAGCTGAGGTGCAAGTGATTGATTGCTTTGGATGTTGTTAACATGTCAGTTTAAAAACAAAAACCCTTATGGTATCTTCTTTTTTAAAAGGACCCAGGAATCTTTTGTTCTGCATTAAGTTTTAAGATGTACAGATGTCAAGAAAGAAGTGTTAAAGGCTTTTCCAGCAGGTGCTATAAAGGCTTGCCAGTCCCCTCTTAAAGACCTAAACCGTGTGCATTCTGAACCGATTATTTTGGATAGGTCCAAAGATTTTATTCTAGGAATATTTTTACATCAAGAAGATTTGTTTATTGTGATATGCTTTGTCCAAATGAATCCTGGAGCGTGTCTGCATAAAACCTGCTGCTTCCTATGTAAATCTTAAGTGAAGAAAAACAGACTTGGTAAGCAAAGTTGAACATTTTGAGTGCCACATTTCCAAAATCTCTAAAACTTATATTGATTAAAATCCATATAATGTATTTATATACCCACAGAAGAATCATCATACTTTCAGCTCTCTGCTGGTAGCATCTTATCTTGGGAGTCTCTTGTTCCAGATCCATTCAGCTATCTTGGATTTGAAGAACACACAAGGGGAAAAACTGCTCAAATTTAAGATACATTTTCTTGTAATAGCCACTGATTGGTGGCAGTTGTAAACATCCCTTACTAAACCTCCCTTTGCCTTGCTATAAATGCATCCTCTTTTTTTATAGGGATGTATCTGTTTGGGGTGAAGGGGCAGTCAGTTTCAGCATGGAGACTTATCAGAAAAGAATCTGGATTGGAATCTGAAATGGGCCAGATTCATGACTGTGTATAAGAAAGCTCTATAGACTGGACTTGGAGCTATGATTACTTGCATCAGGGCCCTTCATCTTTGAGAGCTGGAAATTGACAATTTATTTGTTTCACATAGATGTATTTATATGGCAAAGAGGCCTAAAAGTGCTGCCCTTTGTGGAAGAAAAAATTTACAAACACTTCACTGGATAAATGTTTTATAAAATTGTAACTGTTACTTCCTATATTAGTTGGAAATGACCAATGATGACAAATGATTTGTAAATAACTTAAAGAAATTATTTTAGTAACCATAGAAATAAATTTGCTTATTTGTTTTATAACCTGTTCTAAGACTGCTGATTGAATTTCAAGATTTCATATTTTTACAGGCCAGCATTCCAAAATATAGTTACTTCTGAAAATCAGTTCACTTTAAGTACTTGAATGTAGACTTAAGTGCCTAATTTTGGGCATCTAAATTTGAGAATTTTAGCCAAGATCCTTGAATTGTGTGTGACTCCAGAGATACCTGCCTAGGGGATGGAGACTGGTCTAGGAAGATATCCTACCCCACTTCAGTCTGAGCTGGTATGTATATATAAATGTTTTTAAAAAATTGTATTTACAGAGGTAGATTGGGAATATACCTGAGAACTTTCTCTTAGCTACTGTTCTTGCATCATTCTGTATTAGGGGCTCTGACCTGAGTATACTTATTCTGAGTTTTAACCAAGTTTGTGTCTGAGGATTTTAAACTTGTCGACTGTCCCATGTATTCAGGTTGGAAACCAAGTTACCACCTGTGCTCAATGGAGAGGGCACCTGTAATTGCAGGTGGTTTTTCAAGACTGAGTGAAGAATGAATCAGTGTGTGTTCTGCCACCTTGCAGGCTTCATGTTAATTTCCAGTGTTTTTAGTAATTGGTACAATAGAAGTAATTTGCAAAGGGGATTTCTTACCTAAGTGTTTCCAGCCAGGCACAGGTGCTAGAAAACAGAGTAATACTTGACAGTTACAGTGCATGTCACTGGAGGATATCAGTGGGCTGAGATGGGACGTTAGATGGGCCAGGTTCTGAGTTATTTCAGAGAATTCTTTCTTGGGTGCCTGCCTGGTGAGTCATGCCCATTTGCTCAGAGTTTAACTGATCGCCTTATTTGGGGTAGGGAAGGGATTTTCAGGGTAGATTGGCAAGGGTATTTTGCCTTCATCTGTAGAATGGGGTGTGGCTTGCTTACTAGTGGATTCTCTGTACTTTAAAGTTTTATCATCATGATTTCAGGACTTCAGTAACTCGTAGCTTAGAGGTTTATTACAGGAGAGGGTATGTGAGGCTTTGTAGCCTGCACTGTGCAGGTCAGACTAGATGATCATATTGATCTCTCCTTACCTTACAGTCTACAAGTCTGAGGCTTTACAAACATTAATGCATTAAACTTCACCTAGCAAGTATAATCTCTTCTTCTTTGTGTACATTTGACTCTTTTTTGTGAAGGAAGGTCAGAGACACACTAGAGACTTCCACATTCAGACTATCAGATACAACTTTTTGTACACTGTTCCAAGGTGCCCCAACCCTGCACTGGAGAAAACACCTTAGCTTAGTCTGGTTTACAGTAGTGGCAGCATCTGACGCAAGTATCTCCTGTCAAAGTTGACATACCATGGTGTTTTCACAGGGGTGCATCAATGTTAGATGCCCCCTAGATGACACAGCCTTCCTCCTTTCAGAGAGATGGACTAACTCAACCACAGTCTGATAGTCTACTCAGACCCGCTCAAATGATGCCACTGCATCAAGGCCTGCTGTTATGACAGTGTAGATATACCCTTAGTCCTTGACCATACTTGTCCTCTGTGAGACTGCATCTAGGAGATCAATGAGAGTACTGAACCCAAAAATACTATTCCTAACAGGACACTGAACAGTAATTGCAGTGACCTCTTGATTATAACCAGTATAGAGCAGGCTTCTGCTTGTGAGTTCCAGATGAGGGGTTCCACATTCTTCTACGAATTACTTGAGCATCCAGTTCCTTTAGAAGCTTCCTAAAAAAGCTGATTTTGAAGGTCTGAGTGTTTAGAAGAGCAATTGTTTTCTTTATGTGAAAAGGTAAAATAAGACTTGAATATCTAATAGACTATCAATTAAATATTCTTTGGTTAGCAGGAAGAAAGCTGCCTAACATGTTATATATATGAAATGGAATATATTTCAAGAGGTACATTGGGACTCTGATCTGAGAGTGGGGAAGTAAACTGTAACCTGGTCTACATTTGAAGGAAAGTTGATCATTAGCAGGGGTTAAAGTAAGGCAGAAGGCCCTGGAATGCCATTCTGGGGCCCACTATTTTTAGTGGCTGAGCGTTCCAGGGCCCCTAAAAATAAAAAACGGAGCTGAAATAGTGCGTTCCAGGGCCTACCATTTAAAAATAGCAGGCCCCAGAACACAGCATTCTGGCTCCATTTTCTATTTTTAAGGGCCCCCATGGAGCCGCTAAAAATAGCAGGCCCCAGAACAGTGTTCCACCACATCCTGGGAGACAAGGGAACTGCACTGGCTGGGGCTGAGGCTCCAGCCTGATCATGCCCAGGCCAAAGCCTGCTCTGACTGACATGTGCTCAGAGCCTCTGAGCAGGCTCAAGCAGGAGCATCACCCTGGACTGGGGCAGCTCCAGTGACATGGTGGCCAAATAAGGGGGCTGGGGACAGGGTAGTATTCTCTCCAGGACTTGAAATTAGGGATGGTGGGGGGGGGGTCACTAATTTGGTATGACACTGCTACTGGCTGACAGCTGGGGGGGGATAGGAAACTTGGGGGTTGTAGAGGGGGTGTTAGGGAAATCCCTGCTTCAGGGACAGGCAAGGGGAAAGGGCACGGGGCAGTGGGGGAAGACTGTGCAGCAGTTGGGAAGGGTTGAGGGACCAGCAGCAAGGTGGTGGCCAGGGGCAATAGCTGGGGTGGTGGGTATGTGCAGGGGGGAGGGGGGAATAGCTGCAGTGGTGGTAGGTGGGTGAGGAGCAGTAGCTGGGGTGGGGTGCAGATGTGTGTGTGTGGGGGGGGGGCTGCCAGTTTAGGAGGGTTCCAGGGCCCAGCAAATTATACTTTAATTCCTGATCATTAGCTAATATATTTTTATAAAACGCATGGGACAGTAAGTTAAGGGAGGTCTGCATCATGCTGTTAAGAACAGTCCTTGCTTTCCCTTTCATGGTTTTGTTGTTGTACTTAATGACTGCTCCTGGGATCATTTCTATACCATCTCATCAGTTGGGGAAGTGAGGACTCAGCCACCATGTGAATGATGCAGCAGAACCACTGTCCTCTTCAGACTTCCCTTTCCACTACGAAATCATGATTGCCATTAGCAATCTGCTTGAGCCATCTCCCATTGGAGTGTGAAGCTGAGCTGGATCTAATGGTCATAGACCAGTGAACACAACATATGGAAATGGCAAATGAATTAGTGTGCTTACAGCAGCTGGAGCAAGGAAAAATGTAAATCATCTTTTGGCTCCTTGAAAATAAAGTGCGAGTTAGTGTTCTGCAGGTGTATGTTAGAGTAGTATGATGAGCTTTGGTTGGAGATGGTGGGGCTTGGGACATCATTGTTAGGGTTTGTAAGTACAAATGAAGGGGAGCTGAACAAGTTGAACTAGCATAAAGCATTGTATAAATATTGGAGTATGCAGTATTACTAGCAGCTGATGTCCAGTGGAATCAGAAAAAAGACTTCAGTTCAAATTGGTTATCAGGGCAAAAATTTCTCTGAAATAGAGGAGCCATAGTCTAGAGTGAACTTAGCGGAAGCATAGTTGCATATGATTCTTAGACAAATAATCAGGGCAATTGATTCGTTTTTAATAGTGATAAACAAGCCCCTCGCCTCCAAAAAGTACTGCACAGAATGGGCAAGAAGCTGCAATCTCAAACATGACTCAAAATACAGAATGACAGAATTGAAGATTGGTGACTTTCCATGTCTGAAGTGCAATATTTCAAATGAAAGTACTGGAAAAGGAAAAGATTGTAGCATTCTGAGGCAAGAAATATTGGGGTAGGTCAGTCAGTGTCTAAAAGTGAAATGCATATAATACTGGCCATAGTAAATTGTTTAGAGTGGTGCATGAGCAGAAGGGGACACTCCATCCCATCTCCCTGGTGATCTATCCCCATTTCTTCCAGGGTCAGTAGCTACCATTCCAGTGACCCATTCCTGGACTCTTGATCTGGGACCTTGCCTGGGTTCCATTCTTCTGTAGGGGACAGTTCAAACCATCCCTTTTGCTTGGGGCAGGTGACTGAAGCTGTAGGGTGACAATGATGGATCCTGCTGCCTCCTCTGCTCTTGTCTCCTAGTAGTGGTGGCCCCTATACCCCCTCCTCCCCCCAGTATGGGGCTCTCAGCAGTTCCTGCTAGGCTGGGGGATGGTAACCCAAAAGATGAGAAAAGCCATTTAAAAAGTTCCTTCAATAACTAAGTATTTTGAGCTGCAATGGCGTAGCCTCTGGATGAGGGGAGTGGGGCTATGGTGCCTGCTGCTGGGTCTCTTGGGGGGGGGGGGGGAGAGCCAAGAACCAGGAGTGGGCTCCCAGTGGCAGGGGGGAGCCTAGAACCTGGTGTGGACTGCCCCCAAGGTCCCTGGTGGTGGGAGGTGCACAGAGCCATAAGGGGGCGGTCAAAGAGCCACAGGTTGCAGATCACTGTTAGGTGTACCTGCTAGCTCCCAGTCTGTGAATACATCTCTCTCATTCTGCTTCTTATGACATCACAGGCACTTAAAACAATGCACAACCAATCAATATACGTTGTCTTTCACATTTTGCTCTGACAGAGTCATTGTAGGTGTCCTCTGCTGTTACACTGGGCAAAGAAGAAACTTGACCTTGCTTGGCAGGTTAGTAAAAAGGCTGACCACACCGCCCCCCCAGTTTTGTTCCTAAAAATAAGTGTGTGGGGCTTGGAATTTGGAACTCTATATTGACAAGCACATAGATGGTCAGATTCTCAATTTGGTAAATGAGTACAGATGTGCATGCATGTTGATAGATATACATATGTGTGCTTACACTTAATCAGAAACTATGTATCCAGGAGTGTAGATAACTGAGAAGCTCTGTACGGTGATCAGCGTGTGGAATATATAATACAAAGACAGGGAGCTAACATCTAAACATTCTACAGTACTGCTGTTACCATTTGTCTTTGTTTTATGATTCCAGATCACATATAGGAAAAGCTTCTCATTTCCTTTACATAAATTTTCCAGTTCACATTTTAAGATTCCAATATAAGCATTGTATGTATTTTTCTGTAACTAGTTCCCCACCATTTCCCAGTTGTTTCGTATCCTGTTTTTATTGTTGGTTTTGACAGTTGGATTTATAACTGAAGTGACCGAACAACCCCAGTCTGTTCAACAGGTGGAGATAATCCTTCCCAAATTTCCTGGATGGCTTTAAGGAGGCATGTCAGTCAAAGAGGAGGAGGAGGAAAAAAAAATCTGAGGTCTTTTTTCAGCCACAATAGCCAGCTGCCTCTCTATTTTTAGAAGGGGTGTGCAAGGGTACTGTGGAGTGGAAAACTTTCTGCCGACTGTTATTAAAGCTGCAATAGTCTGCGCGGTGTAAAAGGAGATGGTGCTTCTTTATGTTTAGTCCTCTTCTCTCTGCCACTGCTTTCTAGCATCTGGGCTTCACTGCTGCAATATATTCAATAACCCTGCTCAGTTCTGTTACCAGTTCATCACAGCTATACTGGAACCTGAGTGTACTTGGTTTTTTTTCTTTATCTTTCAGCCATGGCTGTTTCCAGGTAAAGCATTTACTTTATCTCTAAAAGGCTAATAACTTCAGCAAATTTAATTGAAAAGAGAGCTTAATTTTTGAAAGTTAGGTTTTTTTTGTTTGTTTGTTTTTTGAGACAACCTGACTGGAAGCATCCCATTCTTTGATAACTTGATTTAAGATTTTGTGCATAGAAGTTGTAACTGAATTCCATTGTTACTTAAAGTCCTGCCATTCCCAGAATAATTGGGAATAATGTGGAAGCACAGTCTGGGGGCCGGGTCTTTTATTTTCAGTCAATTTTCTAAAATTAAAAAAGCAAAGAGATTAATAACTTTCATATTCAGTGTGAAGTCTAATGCACTCTACTTGTCTGGAAGATTGGGGGGGGGAGGAGTGAGGAACTAAATTAAACACTAATAAAAAAAATGCTATTTTCAAAAACAGTTCAAGGAGGTGATGTGTTACAGAAAGTGATGAATAGGTGAAGTAGGCTGCCAGTCAAGTACTATTAAAATAGATTTAAGTAAACATTGGGTGACTATATGGAATATGAAATTAAGAGATCATGTCAATGGTAGAACTTTGGTAATACAAATAATCAGTTTGATGCTTGTCTTTAGCTTTCTGAGGAGTCAGGAGGGAAATAATCACTGATCATGGTCCTTTTTCCCCCACTAGAGGTGTGTGTTTTGTCTTTGTGGTTACGTTGTTTTGCCAAAAGAGGAAAAAAGATGATTTTTTTAAATTTTAAGATAGAGATGTTCAATTGCTGTGATCATTCCATACACCCTAAGGCCCATCTTTTGAACGGAATGAGGCAGGGTGATGTGGAAAATGCATTAGAGGCAGGGTTTGCACCACTGCCTATTAACGTTGCCCAACATGTCTTGTACAAGACCCTGGATTCCAGTTGCTTGTCACTATGCCAAACATCAACTGTTTTGGGCTGCAATTTTTCCATACTGGTTGCCTGCAATGGACTGAATTTGGAAAAATTCAGTAAAAATAGTTTTCTTGCTTCTCAGTTGAGGTTAGGGAAAAGTGTTTTGTCCATGTTAAAAATTTCTGCTGAACTCATTACAAAAAGAACTCTGAAAAGATTGACTTTCACTTCCATCAAATAAATTACTATAATTCATTCTGAAAATCAAGGAGGCTTAAAGCAAGTACCTTTGGACTCCTGCACCTTGGTCCTGATGTGTCAAACAATAAAAATATTAGTGGAGTTACACACAAGATTATGCTGAATATAATACTATTAACTTTTTAAAAAGTTATAAAACTGAAAAAAACAAAGGGAGACTTGATTCTTTTGAGTTTTGTGCCTCTATGCTGATCAAGAATGGATTTGAAATTAGTCTTTTTTTGTCTGTGACACACTGTTTCTTTAAGCCAGTAACAGGCATGAACGCACACAAAGAGGTTCTTTGGAAATCATGCTGTTTCCCACTTCTAATGACTTCAGAGTTTAGAAGAAAGCATCTCTTCTTGAAATACTTTTCCTGTCGTGCTTTAGTGTAGAGGCCTGGACTAGATGACCTCTCTCTCTCTCTTCTAGCCTTGCCATTTGATGATACAATAGCTGCATGACATCAAATATTCCAACTTTGAAAATGCAGTCCTTATTATAATGTATTTTGAGGAGGGGGGGAAATATGCAAGGTATGGAAATGTTAGAGGTATTATAGAAATCATATTCTAAGCCTTCCCCTTCCCTGCATTTCTAATAAATTTTTATTGAAAGAACTTAAATGAATATAATGAAAACTCAAGACGAGCTTGTTTGCTACATCTTTTTCACTTAACATTTAACTTAAAACTTCTTGGCTGGTTTTAATTGAAATATTTTTTTAAAATTCCAAAATGATATAAACGTGTACTTATATTAAGTGTGTTAAGTCTTTCTGTTAATTACTTAATCCTGTATCCTGGATCTCAGTAAGACAGTGCAACTGTAATAGGCTTTGTCTTGGAAGAAGCTGATACAAGAATGATTTTTAGGTAGATTTAAAAGTTAGAAAAATTCCCTTTTTTTGAAGTGGGGAGGCAGATTCAAAGATTTGTACCTGTAGACTTCCTGCAACTCTAGGTTTAAAAACCCTGTCATCCATTTGTTCAGGCATCAGAAACAGATGATTGAGTTCCAGGTTGGTTTCTGTCTGTATAACATTTGTATGAGACCTTAAAAAGCAGATTTTTTCACTGATAGACACGTATCTAAAAAGTAGAGTTGGTCAAAAAGTGGATGAGAACAAGGGGAAAACTATTGAAGTAGTTTCTGTTGGCTTTGAAAAGAAAACTTCATTTATTCAAAAAACTGCAATGGAAAATATTTTGATAACTTTGTTTTTGAAACATTTCAATTTTATTTTCCTGATTTCTTCTTTTGCTTTTTGCTGATGAAAGGGAAGGAGGAAAGAAAGGGAAGGGGAAACAAAACTGGAGGGGCATAATTTTAAAGATTTTGTTTTCCCTGCTTTTTAAAAATAGTAAATTGGCTAGAGGAAAAAAGTTGTTAGAAGTTTTATTTGAAAAACTGACCCCCTCTGTCCTGCTCTAAAAGACCCTGGCTCTGATGGCTTTGGTTGCAGTTCTCTCATTTAAATTGTGCTGTGACATGAGCTTACACAGCAGCTCTTACATAGCAGTGGCTGCATTCAAGTTGTGCTCTAGGCCTAGATCAACTACTTTTAATAGCAGTTAGGTGCTTATATAGTTGTGGGGACCTTAGTCACTGCTTAAAAAAATCCCTTAGCTAGGTTAAGTTTGAGGGGCAGTGTCTTTTGTCTGTCCCTTGCACTCAGTACCTCTATTATACTTAAACCTCTGAAAACCAGGTGTTCCACAGTTGAAGTACAAAGCAGCTCTGCCCCCTTCTAATTGCAGTGGATGTCCTCCAACTGCTAAAGTGTACCAGTGTTTCAGCTTTGCCACCCCTCCCCCCAGGCCTGCAGAACTAGTGGGTTTCTGGGAGGTGAGGTGGTAGGGTGCAGCAGTGGCCACTCTTGGTGTACAGGTTGTGAAGATTCTGCCTCCCCCCTTCTGTCCTCAGTTTCTGTCTTTCCTCAGGCTCGCATCATCCTGCCTTGTATCCTAGTCAAAGAGGAAGCACCCTTGCCTTAGGGCAGTGGTTCCTAACATTTTCTCTGGCATGGCACACCTTGCTACCTTTAATTTGAGGCATACCACCATATAGTTTCCAAATGAGCTCATAAATCTTCATGAGCCACGCCAGAGTGCTTTTGAGTAGTTTTTCAAAAAAAAATTGTGGCACAGGGGTTTTCAAACTTTTTCCCTCAGGACCTGGTTGAAAAGAAACATTTATGCCTATGATCCAGCAATTAGATGTCTGAGCAATACATGCCAGTCTTTTGGTGGCGGCGGCGGCGGCGGCACCAGTAGTAGCAGCAGGGGGTGTTTTGACCAAGTACAGGGTCCTGAGCCTTAGCTTGACAACCACTGCCCTAGGGCGGGGCGTTCTTAAAGGGGGGCCTACGACGTCTGACCTGAGGTGGCAGCCCCTGCTGGTAATGGAGGCACAGCAGAGGTGGGGTCAGCACAGCCTGAAATTCAAAAGGAGGGGCGGGGGGAGGATCCCAGCAGCAAGTTTGAGAGCCTTCTTCGCCGGGTACTGACGCCGGCTGAAGCATGCCGGCAGCTGCCACACCTAAGATGGCCGACGGCGGGGTTGCGGGAGGGCGCCGCCATGTTGGGAAGGTCGGAGAGCAGGCGGCGAATCTCGCGAGTTTTGCCCGGCTGGCTGCTCCCGCCCTGCCCCGCGCCTCGCCGCTCCGTGTCACTGGTCGTTGGCCGGTAATGGCGACCGGCTAGCGCCGTTGCGGTGGCTACGCGCTGGGGCCAGGCCCGGGCGGGGCGGGGCGGAGCGACGCGACGAGCGGCCGCCGGCACCGGCGGGATGCTCTAGGAGGCAGCCCCGGGCGGGCGGCGGCGGCGGCGGCGACGACTCAGGTGAGGAGGCAGCGGGCGGGCCGGCGGGGGAAGAGCGGCCTGCGCTCCGGACTCTGCCCTGCGGCCGCTAGGGGCGGCGAGGTGGAGCCCCGGGCTCTGGGGCTGCGTCCCCTGCAGGCGTCCCGGGGACCGGTGTCTGGCCCTGACCCGCTGCCTACCGGCTCCGGAGCCCCGGGCGGCGAAGCTGCCTCTGGCCCGCCCTGTCAGAGACCTTCCCCCTGGGCCCTGCCCGCGCCGCCGCCGGGTAGCGGAGCCTGGCCGGGCTGCCTCGCTCAGCTGTTTGCGGCTGGCCGCGCCTTGCTGCTCCGCTTGGGAAACGAGCTGGCCGGCTTAGCCTTCCTCGCGCTGCCTCCTAGCCCACTTCCCTTCCTGCTCCCGACACTCCGGCGCAGCCTTTGGGCAGCTCATTTCACGTGTGGATTTAAAAAAATCCCACTCCTTGTGCTTTTTGTGTTCACTTTAGGGTTAATCCAACAGTGTTTTAAAAATCCGTGGCTAGGCCAGCGGGTGGATTAAGCTGGGCTGCAAAAGCGGTGGAATGATTTGAACGTGTTGCCTCTGTTGCACACCTTGCATCCTCTGACAGTGCAGCAAGCATTTGACAGATTTGGGTTATGCCATTTGTGGGTGGCCTGGTCTCCACACAGATTTGGTACTGAAGTGTCTGTCATTTGCAGTTATGGCTTTTCTTTTTAAATAACTAATCGTTGTCATACTAATACAACCCCCAATGTGGATTCAGTTATACTGGTATGGCTTCCCTTTTTGCAAGAGAATGAGCTATATTGGTATAATAACTGCATCCATAACTGTTGAGGGAGTTAGTCAACTTTAACTATGCTAGTCTAACTAAAGCAGATGAGCCCTGCAGTGCCTGGAAATACAGGATTTTTAGTTCAAGTGTGATTGAATTTGTGCAAATACACATCTAGACTGCTCAGTTTTATTTTGATTCTCTTGAAGTTTACACCACAATGTAATATCTTACTCTTGAAAAGTGTCTAAAAATACTGCTCTCAAAAAAAAAAAAAAGCCTGGGCTTCATAGGATAGTTGTCTTAAGAGTCACAGGACGTAGGGGTGCAACTAAATTTGCAAGGCATGCTGTATGTGGATTCAGCAAAATGGTTTTGTAAAACTGTTTTGGATTGTGGATTCAAAAGTCTGTTTAAGGGTAAATGAAGCGATTAGCTGTTTCATAAATCTTTGTCATTACAGTTTCACTACTTAACTCAGTTAAAGATGTATCCACTGTATCCACACCAACACTGTAAACTTACTGGAACATCGGTTTACATGAGGGATGCTATTAAAACAAAGGTATACTTTCGTGTCTTATGACTGTAGTCTAAATTTGTTTTAAGAATTTGCAAGAATGTTCATTTCTCTCACATCTGTGATTAAAGTTACTCACATGAGTATGCCATTGAGTTTGACACTCTTCTTTGCTCAAACAAAATAAAGTTCTTAAGCATGTGCCTAAATTTCAGTGGCTGAATAAATTCAGCTGAACTTAGCAAGACTATTAGTATACTTAAATTTAAATTTTGTCTCTACACTTTTATATTGAGATAGCCTTGTTAGTTAGAGGTGTGATTACTTCACCAACATAGCTACCAGCTACTGTCAGTTGAAGCCCTGTGATGGTCACAGTTATGCTAGCATAGCTTATGTTGGTTTGAACAGATGAACAGTATACAGATATAACTGTCCACAATAGAAGGGTTTTACCAATTAACTGCACAGGTATAACCATACTGGCAAAGTTCTCCTTGTGCAGACAAGGCAGTAGGCATCTGCTGAACTACTTCACTGAACTGGGATCTGTGTGAATAAAGTTAGCAATGGCCATAAGTGCTTTCAGGATGTACAAGTGTTACAAACTTGACTTATTCTAATGAGTACTGTCTAGTTTGTCTTCAGGAGACTAGTTAAGTGACTATGATTACACATGGCACAGGTTTGCAAAATTAGATAGTAGTGTGAAACAAATGAGGGAAACAAGTTTAACTAATCGACTAATAGATGGTGAGGTCTGGATTTCATGCAAGTGAATGGGAACATTTCCATTTACTTCAGTTGGGCTGAGATTTCAGCCAAAGTAGTGTCAAAGATGAAAAGTAAACAAATGTCAAAAATAGAAGCTTTTTTTCCCAGTTTTTTTCAGTTAATATTACCTGTTATATATAATAAAAGTAGGTAAAGATCAATCAGACAGAGGTGTGGTTCTTTTTGCTAAGTTCCAGGGGGTTAGCTTTTTCAGCAAAAGAAATGGGTCCTGTGGCACTTTTAAAGACTAGCAACTTTACTTAATGCATAAGCTTTCTTGAAGTGGGATTATACCCACGAAAGCTTATGCATTAAATAAATTTGTTCCCCAGTGTATGAATCTTAACTGCTTTGATTTGCTGTTACAGTGTGACCTGATCCCTGCAGTGTGACGCTTCCCTGCATTTATTTTCCTCCCATTCTGTAAGTTCCCCCATCTTCTAAGCCAGTGGTTCTCAATCACTGTGTCAGGACACTTTACTGTGTTGCCACACAGTGGTTAGTATGCCACGGAGAGCCTGGGAGATGGCTGGATTTGGCCCACAGGGGTGAGCTGGTGTGTCCTGTGGGATCACAGTATGCAAGCTGGTGTGTCACAACCTGCAAAAGGTTGAAAACCACTGTTCTAAGTGTCTGACAAAGTGGGATTTTCTCCAATGAAAGTTCATGCAATAAATCAGTTTGTTAGTCTTTAAGTGCCACAGGACTCCTTGTTTGTTTTACTGAATTAGGCTAACATGGCTGCCCTTTTGGAACTTTGCAACAGGACTTCTTGTTTTGGGGGGGGGGGGGGGTTGTTTGTTTGTTTGTTTTTGTTTTAAGTTGATGCTCCTTTTAAATAGATACAGACAGTCCTCATCAATGAAAATCCAGCAAATGTCTAAGTTCCTAATAAGTAGAGGAATATGATTTGTAATTCCAGGAAATTGGTGGCCAGGCCTTGGGAGAATTTCCAGTTTTTTTGTTTTTGTTTTTGTTTTTTTTTGCTGTAGATAAATGGCGTTAGCTAGGATGCAGACACTAGCCATAAAGGTGGTAGAGCAGAAGGTCGTAGGTATAAAGGTGCTACAGCAGAAGAGAGATTATTCATGAAAGAAAAACCATATTTTTGAAGTTATTGTTTTGAGTTCTGCACATATCAAAGTCTAACTTCACTTTGCTAAAATCAGTCATGCTTTGGAATTTTTGAGGGGGGAGGGGAAGCTTCTGGTATACTGCAGTTGAAAATAATGTTCAACACCTTAAAGTTTTCTGAACATCTGTTTCTTACTGATACTCTGTTGTATTAATTTAGGTGGAATATAGGGGCCCAGAGTCAGGTATAACATAAAACATCATTATCCACCAGCAAACAATGTTAAACAAGGTTCTGGGTTTCATGTACAGAAACCTCAGCCTGATAGTACCATGACAAACATGCCTTTAAAAATTCTTTTAACCTTTTATTACAATTACAAAAAGAAGAAAAAGCAGTTAAAGTATTTGAAATGTAAAATGTTAAGAAAGGCTTTCATTTTAAAAAATCCATAGTTCCCTCTCCCTTTAATTAGAGACAATTAAGGGAAAAATAATCCCGTTCAACAGATTGTTTTGAAGATTATGATGATTTGTCCTTTGTGTGGAAAAGTAAAGAAACTGGTTGAAATGGGCTAGTAGGGTTGGTGGTGGCGCTGCTGCTGCTGCTAAGGTCTGTTTCCAATTCCTAGAAGACAAAACAAGATAAACACACAAATAAGGGAAAAGAAAAGAACAGCAAAGATAGAAAATGAAGCTTCTGTCTCTGCTGTTGACTTCCATTTGCATTCACTGCTGGAAAAAGATAGGCATAGCACACAGTCTTGTTAGTTACTCTGAGACCTGGCATACTTGTCTAGCATCAGGCTGTTGAGGGCATTGCGTTTAGCTGCCTCTGTGGTTGCAGTCTTTCAGCAGTATTGCAGAATATGCAGTCTTTGCTGGCTAAGCCAGACTTTTGTTAGATGGAAGGAAAAAGAAGAGAGAGATAATTAGGGTGACTTGTGGAGGGGACAAAGTCTTACATCCCAGCTCATATTTGGGACTTAGCTTGAGCTGGAGATGATATCAGTCTTTGTTTTTCTGACCCTGTCTGATCAGGGCAGCAGCTTTCAGTATCAGGATGAAGATGGTCTGGGGATCCCAGGAGATGCTGAGTGGCAACCATGAAAAAGTTTACTGCAGTGGTTGTTGGCAGACAGCTGGTGCTTCTAATTTTTCCTAACTGCTTTTTCTTTCCAAGTCAGCAGTAAGTGGAACAGTCCTCTTTTCATTATTTTGTCTGCCAATAGATCTAATTTCTGACACACCAGTTTTTGGTTCATTGCTTTCCAGTCCATTTTTGGTCTCAGGTTTACCAGTCATAATCTTAACACAGTCTTTGAGTGGGATCAGTAAAACCCTTTCTGTTTGAATTAATTCAGTCTTTCTGTCTACTTCTTCCATCTTTTCTTAAATAATTCTGTATAAGAGGATATTTTGACAATTTTTAAGCTTTCATTCACTGTTTACAGTTGAGCTTATAGTTTGACTGGATTACTATAACTCTCATACACTGGGTGTGAGGAAATAGTATTGTTTATTTGAGGGTCTCTGTGTATTCATTCACTTGGAACCCACATGGTGGGTTGGCAAGTTTCTGGAAGAGCAGGTGCCTGCTACTGAATAATTGACCGGCAGCTAGTCCAGCAGTGGCCCCTTCTGTAGACAATGTGGTAGCTGCTCCACCCTCCTAGCCTCACCTTTTCCTCCACCATTGGTATTGGCATTTTATGTTGGTGGTACGTAATGTGGTAGCGTTTGGAAACCACTGGAACCTCCTTACAGCTGTGTCTGTTGGAGGCCATGTGAGCAGTACTTTGTAGCACTGAATGTTCAAGGCCCAAGTTTAGAGGTTAATGAATCTGCACTTCCCTTTTCAGTTTCTACCTTTTTGTCATACTAACCTAGTGCAGGAGTCTCAAACTAGTGCCTGAATCTGACCACATCAAACATTCCTTTTCATGCCAAGTTTGATAAATATTTTTCAGGTATTTTAATTTGTGTTTAACTTTATTTGTGTGTGCATGTGCACATGGTGGTAAAGGGGATGGAAGAGAGAAAACTATACCTGGTAGAATCACTGTGGTTCTAGTGCTAGCTATTTTTAGGTGGAACTTGCCCTGGGATGTCATTCTTGATTGAATTTTCCATAACTTTTATAATTTCTTGTTGGGATTGGGTGGGGGAAAGAAAAGCAGTGGCACACTCAAATGCTTTACCTACAAACCAGGTTCTGAAAACTTCAGATCCCAAAATGAGGTACCTCTTATCAGACTTCGCAGATCTTTGTATGATGATCGTTCTTAATTATCAAAAGATGATCAGTCTCTATTCTTTCTTGGCTGCTTTGATCAATGATGAAATAACAGTGTACCACTGAGAGAAGCAGGGGCTCTTTACTTCTCTTGGAGCTGTTGTTTCAGACTGTCTGTCAAGTGAGGCCTGGTCTACATTGCTAAATTAGGTACCTTCTGTTGACTTCATAATGTGTGTGCTTTCACTTCCAACGTGTTATGTTGATGGCACAGATCTGACAATATTGACTTAATAAAACCACCTCCCTGAGATTTGTCGTGCTAAAATTGAAGTGGATGGATAGAATGAGCAGCGTGTAGGAGGAGTGTTATGTAAACTGATACCATTGGCTTCTGGGAGGTGTTGCACAATGCTCCTCTGTGACTGCCCTGGACATTGTTTTTGACTCTGCTGCGCCATGACAATGTGCACAGGAAACAGCTTCTCCCTTAGTCAAGCCCCAGGAAATTTTGAATTCCATTACCTGTTTGGTCAGTGTGAAGAGCTCACCAGCACAACAGATCATAGCAACGGCACACCTCAAACACATTCCTACCTGGAGTAAACCTGAAGGGTTGGATCTCATTGGTCTGTGGGGAGAAGAATCTATTCAATCTCAGCTCTGATCCAGTAGAAGAAATGTTGATATCTATGAAAAGATATCATGGAACATGTTGGAGAAGGGGCACAATAGGGATGTGCAATAGTGCCTTGTTAAAACCAAAGAACTAAGGCAGGTGTGTCAAAAAATACGGGAGATGAACATTCATTCTGATTTATCACCAAAGACGTGACTTTTCTGTGAGGAGCTGCATGCGATTCTTGGGGGAGACTCCATCATTGGCCTCAGATACAGCATTGATACTTCAAGGGAATCTAGTCCTGGCTCCATGACAGTGAGACTATGCAGGAGAATGGGGGGGTGTTATTGCAGAATACAATATAGCAGCCTACAGATTAGGCCTGAGCCCTGATGTGTGCAGCAGCTGCTCCTTTTCCACTTGTCATACTCAGGAGACTAATACCACTTACAATAACCTAGAGGAGACAGTGGAAGTTTACAATACTTGTGCTCATAACGGGGGAAAAAAACAGTGAATGTGATCCCCTGCCTGAGACAGTTTCTTGAGTCTCTGAAATACACGTTCACTGATATGAAGTTGTTCAGGATGTTTGGGATCTACAATTGGGTGGTCCATATATACACACCCCTTGGGCTACCTCCCATCAAAAGAAAAAATTATGGGAGGCTAGATAATAGATGGGGAGGTGAAATGGGAAGGCATAGCACAGATAAGTGATGCACATTACTGTTGTTCATTACAAAAGCGGGTTTTCACTGTTTCCCTGAGGTACAGAGCTCCTCACTGGCCTCTTAGCATTGCACTGTTTTTGACTGCTCAAAGTGCAGCCAGCTTATCTTGCTCTGTGACCTCGGCCAACCCAACCATCTTTAAAAGTGCCCCAGGACTCCTTGTTTGTTTTTCTCTTCTTTTGTCCCACAGACATTTTGGAGCACACAGCAGGCAGATGTAGTTTAGCTATGGATGTATTGATTTCACTGATGTCTAGTTTGTGAACAAACTGCAACAACGAACATTTACACACTTAAAGGCAGTTGCTCAATCTATTACTGAGTTGCTCTTTATCACTGTCCTAGTAGCCGGTGTATGGCTTCCTGGAGACATGGGGGCAAGGGTAGCCTGGATCTCCCAGAATCACTATTCACATTTCAGCATCATCAATAGTTATTTTTTGGGCGAGAAAGAAAGTCCCAGATTTCATCTCTTTGAACAGACCAGAGTTTCTAAAGATGCGTGTGCATCATGCACCTTTCCAGACCACCCCACATTGATGTTGGTGGCATTTCCCCTGTGATCCTCCAGTGCTTGCAGCACCATGGAAAAGTCCCTTTCTGTTTACGTACTCTTTGACAAGCTGTTCTGGTGCTGAGATGGGGATATGTGTGCCATGTGTTGCTCCACCACAATTAGGGAACCCCATTGCAGCAAAACTATCCATTATGTCCTATACATTTCCCAAGCTCACTACTCTTAGTGTCCCTGCAAACTTGAATCACAGCTGGTCCCACAGTGGATTTACTGACTACAGATTGATTCCACCACCTGGTAATGGTCTGGTGGTGTTAGTTTCCACAGAGCTGTGGCCACTTGCTTCTCCACTGTCAGAGCAGGTCCCAAGCAAGTATTCCTGTGCTTCAGGGCTAGGGAGAGTGCTGCACAAAATTCCAGGAAAGCAGTGTTGCACACCCAAAAGTTCCCCGGTCACTGCTCATCATCCCAATGTCCTTCGTAACAGTGTCATCCTGTTAGTCAGTGCTTGTTTTCCAGGGCAAGAAACAGTGCTTCACCGAGTTCAGTTGTGTGAGAGCCAGCCGTGACTGCAAATTGTCTCATTCTGTGGCTAGCAGTGTGGTGACTTGAGTAGCATCACAGTTTTGTGCACTGTTGCTCCTCTCTTGGCCTTGGAAATACTGCAGGATAAGTAGCAAGGTGTTTGTGGTGCTTGTAATGACTGTGCAGAGGTGAGCAAGCTCCATACTTCTCCAGCACAGGTACATGTGTGGCAAACCCAGAATTTCAAAAATGACTCAAAAAAGTGTTGCTGATATTGGTTGTGGAGGGAGAACATTGATTAATGGGAGGCCAAGCACCTTCCCAAAAGCCCCTGTGGGCTAGTGTGGTAGGTACCCATAGTGCAGTGCTCTGCTTATTGGTACAGGTGTGACTGGTAAGGATGCAGTCTCCTGATGCAGTGAGCATGGTGTGTTATGCCCAATCAACTTCAGTAGTTTGGTGGGTGAATGTAGATTGAAATTACTGTAAATTGACTTTGTTTCCAAGTGTAGACATAACCTTAGACATAGTCTCTGTTACATTGGGTTACAGTTTGAAAGTTCTCTTTGCGTTTCCAAGAGGTGGAGAGAGAGCCTTTTTTTTTTTTTTTTTTTGTATATGAAACCGTAAATTCTGATGCACAAGATGGTAGCTAATTTCCTTCCCACCCTCCCCACCCACCCCCATCAAAAAAATTCCAGCTGGCTGAGCAACTCCAAGCAAAGCAGTTTCAGACTTCAGAGAAGTCATGTGGGTTGTGCGAGAGTTTTCCCTCAATTAGAATGACATCTATTTAGTTTAGCTTTCTTGCTGCTGCTACTTTTTATTTTTGTCTCTGGGAATACCATGCAGATTTAATGCAGACCCCATTAATTCTGTGCTGGTGGCAGCTGAAGCAGTGAAAGTGATTCAAAGTATGGAAGAGTTCCATATGAAGAGATTTGAAAAGTATTTGAGAGGATTTTGTTTGTTTAGCATAGAGACAAATAAGAGATTGTGTGATAGAGCTGTATTGATTTAATGAATAGTGTAAAGGTTAAGTAGTAGCTCCTACTTCTCCTAATATAAGAACAGGAACATGCATTAAAAATAAAAGGTAACAAAATTAAGCAATAAAAGGAAACACTCTTTATTTTTATTTTTATTTTTTTTAAAACCCTGTATACAACTAGCATGTGAAACTCTCTGCTACAGTATTTGATTGAGGCAAGGAGCTGAGCAGGATTTTAGGACCCTTATGCTTATTACACAGTCACCTATTAAGAGGTTTTACATCTTCTTGGAAGCATGTTACTTGCTATTGTCAAAGACTAGCTGCTGTGTAGTCTGGTTTCATTTGTTGTTCTGAATTCTTGTTTAGAAGAGGAGTATGAGCACTGTGCACTTCAGAGAAAAATATTTGAGAATTATGCGATCCATAAGCATGTTTATTATAAAAAGAGCTTCTCAGAGGTTTACTGCTGTTTGTTGTCTTTTTGTGATGTCTAATAACATTACTTTTATTCTTGTTTTTTTCAAAAATTAAAGAGACACTTGTAAACTGGTTTTAGATCACTTATTTACTTGTTTTTACAGTAGTGTATGATATAATACAATTATACTTATGGCTTTTGACCGTAAGAATTAACATTAGAGCTCTGACAGCACAGTAATTTAGGATTTAAAGCAATTTATCTAATATTGACAGGTTTCCAACAAAATAAATGTTTAAATTGGCTGTTTGAAATATGTGCTCATTAAAGGTAGAACAGTGGCTTTTTTGGAGAGTAGCTGAATCCACAGACTTTACTGGTAAAGTGTTCCTATATTTTACACCTGTTCTTTCAGTCTACCACTTTAGTTTCTTGGTTAAGTATTTGTCTAGAATTTTTGTAGAAAATTTTTTGTCATTGATTATAGTTTAATATATTGACCAGCAAAGGAGTCGTCTCCCCAATAAGCCTATACTGACTTGATTTTCTGTGTATTTTTAAATGTGAATTTGTATTTATCCAAATGCACACCTATTTTGTTTGTGCAGTAATTAATATTTATAGGCAAATCCTTGATTGCATGCCCACATGGTTAGGGAGGTGGGGTTTTACTGTTGTGTGTGCAAGTGTAAATTGTACATTTGCTTGTGCATATGATAGTGTGCACAAAATAGTTATTTGTTGGCGCGCATTTACTCACACACACGTTGAAAATGTATTTGTTTTCCAAGTTAAATTTCATACTCAATTTGTGCATTTGAGTATAATAATGTAACATGCCAGCTGAATGTTAAGACTTTCCTGTTGTCCTAGCAATTACTTTTGAATTTTATTTTTGAAATGCATATTTTTCTGATTTCATTACTGAAATTTAGAGCTAACAGATTATGTTGATATATAAAAAGAATATTCAAAGTAGGCTTAAGCTCTTTGTGTAGAGGTGTTTTATGTACTATCCTTTCCAAATCAGTGTTAATGTCATTAAATATTAGAGTTCACTTGACATTGTCATGTGTGGTAAGTTTAAAAATAGACATAACTGTGTTGTGGTTAGCAGGCATATAGATGCAATGTTATATTTCTGCCTACCTATGTCTTTGTCTTATTGAGTAGGCAGGTTTTGGACTATACAGGAAACTTGCTTTTATAGTTAAGTTCTCTGTGGGCATTACACGAGTTGAAACAATAGAAAGTTGCCATGATCAGGGACCAAAACTAAGTGCATTGTTTTATCAGTATCATTGTAAATGGAATAGAAAAGCTGTTTAATTTTTTCAAGCCCTTATGGGGAAATGGGAAGTGATGCCATATTGTCTTCCTGAATCTGCTCCAGTATTCCTGCTCCCCTCCTATCTTTCTTGAACAGCAGTATCATTGGATTAACAAGACTGGCTAGTTGCATTGCTGTTCAGAGCTCTTTTGGCAGAAATGAAACCAACAGTAATCATATAAATGAATAGCAGAGGCAGGCAGTGGAGTTATTCACCCAGTGGAGTGGAGCAAAGTATATCGTATCCATGTTTATAGAAGCTTGGAGCAGGGAAAAGGTTAAGTAGCAATTGGGAGGTTGAGGTAGTTGGCCTTTATGCTCACTTCTGTTGTGGCTGTGTTCTTAAGCAGTAGTGACCATCTGTAGCTGAATATTGCAAGAAATCATGGAAATATGAGTCAGTTTCAAAAGTATATTTACAGTTTTGTTCTCTTACATTGTCTTGGTTCAGCTCACTCTGCTTGATTTCCCCCCCCCCCCCCCGCATGTAAGTTGCAAGCAACAACTTTGAAGAATATTCTTCAAGCTTCTCTGTTAAAAGCTTTGGGAACATAGAAAATTGAACATTATACTGCTTTGTTACAGAGCAATGAAACATAGCGCATAAAATGTTTGTGCAGTGCCTAGTGCTTGATGGGCCAAGGCCTATAATTAGGGCTTAAGTGCTACAGTAATACTGCTGCTGCTGCTACTACTACTACTACTACTAATAGATTAAATTAGTTACATGGGACTTTTTTTACTTTTAATGAATTAATTAATTAATTTTAAAAAAATCTCCTCTATATTCAGAAAAACTCCGTTGGCTAAAAATACTTTTGGGTCATAACTGCTATCCAGTCAGTTCCAATACGTCACTCTCTGGATCAGCATCTTGACACAGCAGTTTCATGTACACCCAAAATTGGCTTAATGAAGGCTCTTTTCATAAACGTTTGCTTTCCACTTTTCTGATACAGCAGTTTTCAGCTACTTCGTGTCTCTCCGTCACTGGAAGAGATTTCTAGCAAAAAGTAACGTTGTCCTTGCAGCCTGAATCATTTGGTACAGAAAGCTGCTGTTCTCATGAGTGATCTCCCCAGTCTCCATTCTAGAAGCAGAGCTCTGGAACTTAGTCTGTCTCATTCTTGTGACTCTTCCTATTAAATTCGTTCTTTCTAGAATTTCTGCACTGTGTATAGCTCTTAATGATAAATTATTTCCTTCCACAATTTTTGCACTAATGCGTGTACATTTCCTTATCCACCCTTGCCTTTCCAGCCCCTAGCTAGGTATGTCTGCTTTAAACTTTCTCTAAAGTAAGGGGAATCTAAAGGTCTGAATAACTAGAGCAGCTTGATTAGCTACTTTCCAAAGGGATAGCTGTGTTAGTCTAGTCCACTAAAAAAAACAACAAGCAGTTGTGTGGCACTTTAAGACTAACATTTATTTTTTGCATGAGCTTTCGTGGGAGAAGATCCCACTTCCTCAGATGCTTCGAAGATGAGTGAACT
>ML682061.1:1859143-1910825 GCA_007922195.1 Podocnemis expansa | reverse complement strand
AGTTCACTCATCTTCGAAGCATCTGAGGAAGTGGGATCTTCTCCCACAAAAGCTCATGCAAAAAATAAATCTGTTAGTCTTAAAGTGCCACACAACTGCTTGTTGTTTTTTTTGATTAGCTACCCCTTTCTTGCAGCTAATGGTCTTTGGGGGAAACTGAGACAAATTTTGTAGGGTAAGTTTGTGTAGTGTAGTTGTAGCTATGTCTGTCCCAAGCTATTAGAGAGGCAAGGAGGAAAAGGTGATGTCTGTTAGTGGGAATAAAGGCGAGAGGGAAGGAATTTTGTTATCTCAACTATTCAGTCATTGATGAAGAGTGGAAGATCTTTTGTGTAGTGACCTGCCTAGTGGATGATTGTCAGGAGTTGACTTCAGTTATTTTGAGAGTGCTAAGAATAGCTCTTATAACTTGCAATATTAACCTTGATCATGTTTTTATGTTCATCTTCTAAATCTGCGTTTTCGTTCTCCATAGCAGGAATTTCCTCAGAAGTTTGTGGTGACTGTTGAGCTATTGATAGAAGATATTTAAGTTCTTGTGCTGTGAGGGGAAAAAGAGGTACTGACTAATGAACTTTTTATTGACTTTTAGACTTCTTTTCAGGACTCTTAAATCACAGTCCCCTTAAAATCACATTATTATATTATATTAATGTTGTGTTTTTTCAAGGCACTTTCCTTTTAAATACTCTGACTGGCAGTCAAACTATGCTTTTTAAAGAAAATTCTCAGGTGTTATACAGCCACTATTTTGCATAAGTTCCTGAGAAAATATAAAAGGTTGTCAATCAGTACTGTTGATGTGATTTTTTTTTTCCCCTCCCTTTTCAGGTAGCTGTAATTAGTAGTATTGAAGGAATTCTGATCTGTTCGTTGGCTTAGAATATGCAAGATAGAATTCAGTGGGAGTTATACCATTGTCTTTACTGAACACAGGACTGGGGCCTTTGTCTAGGGTTACCAGACATCCAGCAAAAGGAGGACATGTCCTCCTTTTTACCTTCACGTTCTCTCTCCTCCAGGCATTCTAAAAATAGGTAATTTTGTCTGGCTTTTTACTTGTGATGAGTAGACTGTTTAAAAAAAAAAAAAAAAAAAAAAAAAGCCCCATAACAGACAAGTTCCAAAGCCTAGCAGAGGGACCTTCCCCCAGCTCCTGGGGATTGGAGCACTGAACTTGGAGGCAGTCACATGCATGCATGGCCCAATTGCAGCTCAGCATAAACCACTCCTCAATAAAGAAATTGGAATCCCCTGACTGTGGCTTTAGATTGACCCATGTTTGATAACAGCATCTTGATTAGCTCGCTGTGTGAAGAACACACTTCTAAATTGCAGGGTCATGGGTTTGAGATCTGTGTTAGGCATTTTAAATTTTTATCTTGTTGCTGCCTATGAAAGGGCTAAATGGAGGAAAAAGGTATAGGGACACTAGTAAAATGAAGGAGAATAAAGTACATAATAAATAAAATTACTAACAGAGTTCAATTAAGTAAAACAAATAAAGAGGCACATTTGACCTGGATGAAACAATTTAAGGCAATTTTTTTTTAACTGTAAAATGGGCTGCTGTGGAAAATGAAAGGTGAATTAACTGCTTTTTTTCCCTTTTTTTCCCCTCTTTTTGTAGGTGCTTTTCAAGTTTATATTTGCAAATTTAGTTTATCTCTTTTTAGTCTCATGAACATTAATGAAAGGGTCATGAAGAACTTTTATGTAATGAAAAATCTAGTTTTTGGTAAAATAAAATAGTTGGTAATTTTTCTTTTAATAATTTAAACACATGACATTGCGCAGTTTTAACACTGCATTCATTAATCATTAACTGTTTTCCATGACATAATATGGTAGACAGTTATATTAATAACTACATTTTTTCCTTGTCCTCCAATGTCCTCCTTTACATGCTTTGGTATCTGGTAACCCTACTTTTGTTGCTTTCCTGTTTCTAAGTTCCAAAGGGGGCAGCTGTGTGAGTCTAATTCAGTAAAGCAAACAAGGAGTCCTTTGGCACTTAAAGCCTAAAAATTTACTTATTGTATGAGCTTTCATAGGAGAAAATCCCAACTTCATCAGATGCTTTGAAGATGGGGGAGCTTACAGAATGGTAGTAAATAAATGCAGGAAAGTGTACAGGAGCGTCGCTGACCTGGGGCACAGGCCGTGGGCCCCACCCCCTGGCTGCGGGCCCCACCCCACATGGCCCCAGTTTTCCACCCAGGCCCAATCCGGCCTCGGGCTTCTGCTGCCACCAGCCTGGCTCCAGATCCCCAGGGCTGGGAGAGGCGGGTGCTGCTGCAGGGGGCCCAGCCTGAATTCCCAGCTAGGGACTGGCCTGGGAGCGGCAAGCACCACTGGTGGTGGCCGGGCTCTGGATCTCCGGCCAGGGACAGGGATGGGAGAGGCAGGGGCTGCTCTGGACATTTGGGGCACTGGCGCTGGGAGTTGAGGCACTTGCCCTGTGTGCCAGGCGCCGGCGATGCCCCTGGAAGTGTAAGTCACGGGATCAGATTACACTGTAACTGCTTTGATTTGCTGTTACGGTGTGACCTGATCCCATGACTTACACTTCCCCGCGTTTATTTCCTCCCATTCTGTTAGTTCCCCTATCTTCAAAGCATCTGACAAATTGGGTTTTTCTTCCGTGAAAGTTCATACAATAAATAAATTTGTTAATCTTTAAAAGTACCACAGGACTCCTTGTTTGTTTTCCTGTTCTAGTGTTCTACTCTGCAGTCTTTCTTGGTTCTGCAAAAGGGGTGTCTCTTGCTTCATATTGGAGTAATTTTCACACAAAAATGTAAACCCTCTATGTCTAGCAATATGAATGTTTGTTTTGATGCTCTATGGAAGTGGGTCTACATGAGTGTCTACTTCTCACCAAAGTGACAGGAAGAGACATTTCAGATACTGTGCAATAATATAAATCTTTAAATTGGCCTCAGGACAGAGATTCCTGAACCTGAAGAATTTCTGGAGCCCTTGGTCTCAGATGACCCAGAATGATTACAGGCCTTGGAAGTTTAACTAAACTTCTGGTTTTTTAACATTAAAAAAGTTTGTTCTTCTGTCAACTTTAATATTTGCTCCTGTTTTTACCCCACTCAAAACTCTTCAGGTATCACTTCTTACTGTGTGGGTTTTGGGGGTGGGGAAGGAGGAGAGGAGGGTGCTTGGATTCAGTAATAGACTTTCCAAGAAATGGCTTTTCATAATCTTCTTGCTTTTAAATTGTATCTTTCCTCTGGAACTTTAGGAAAGATGTCACTGAATATTGAGTCTTCTCTCACTCTTTAAAAAAATGGTCAGATTATTACTTTTACTGTCCTGCTTTAAGATCTCAGTCATGCTTCAGACCCTTATTTCTTTTACAGGATAAGGTGACAGTGTAACCTGTCAGTTTTTCCTTGTAGCCAGCCTCTCTATCTGAGCTTATCTTAGCATTTCTTCAGACTCAATGAACTTCTATTGTCATAGAATGACAGGTTCAGCTGACTTTATCGAAATCTGTGTTCCGGAGTTAGAGGGCTTACCTCATACCTTCCTGGATTTTTTGTCTTTGGTCATCTTCAGTTTTCTTTGCAAATATTCTTACCTACAGTGTCTTCTTCCATTGTCAGCAGTGGTTCATGCTTGTTCCTTTTTAAGAGAATTATAACCTTTTTGATTGCTTATTGTTGCCTATGTGATCCAAATGGCAATGTGAATAGTATTAAAATATAATTTGAAGGTAAAATATCTTCCTTTCTTAATGATCAAAACAACATTTTCTTTGGGCAACAGAGACCTTTTACTTACTAATTTTGTATGCTTCTGGCCCTTTAGTGAATGTTTCTGTTTGCAGGTAAACTGACAGGATGTGGAGCAACAAATCAAAGGCACCTTTACAAAACCCAGGGCACTCTCAGAACAGGGGTTCTATCAGAGGTATGGATTTGCTTTGTTATATCACTTCAGTTCAGAAGCAGTTTTATCCTGGGCTGTGTAATACTTTGTACTGTACTGTGAATTTTGTAGATGTATTTTTTTCTTAATTAGGTTAAAGGACAAACCATATCTTACACATGGGGCCTACCAAATTCCCGGTCCATTTTGGTCAATTTCTTGGCTAGGGTGTTTTAAAATTAGTCAGTTTCATGTTTTCAGATGTTTACACCTGAAATTTCACAGTTTTGTGATTGCCACCCTCACTTCTGCCATGGTGCTGGCAAGACTTTGCCTTCAGAGGTTGGTAGCCAGAGAGGAAGGTTGCTGGCAAGGCACCTGGCTCTAAAACCTGTACCACTGCCAGCAGTACAGTGCAGAAGTAAAGGACGCAAGGTTGGGGAGGGAGGGCTTACCAGGTGTCTGGTTTTCTTGGCAGTCTCCTAGATGAGTGGGGTGGTAGGGGTAACAGCTGGAGCAGTGGAGCTTCCTGCAGCCTCATCTAACCCACCCTGGGAGTGGCCTATGCCGGGAAACAGGAAGTCTTGTTGCTCTTCATCTCAGGACCATCAGCTGGAGCCCTGCTTGTGGTAGGGGCTCTGGCTGGGTGCCAGATTTTACTGTCCGTGAATGGGTATCACGGCCATGAATTTGGTGGGGCCCTACTTATGTAGTTTGCTTTTTGAAGAACAGGAATTTACAGTGATTCACAGAGAGCTGTTAGATCACCTGGTACGAGTCCCTTTCATTGCTTCCAGCCACTTTTATAAATGCACAGGTTCTAAATTGTCCAGCAAGTTCAAAACATTACATTAATAAACTGTTAAATTAGTATTTCCTAATCTTCCTTTTCCATGTAAGCAATTGCCTTAATTGCCATATGGCAGTTACATGATCACAAGCAGTAGGAAAGTGGCCCATGTTACAAGATTTTGGTTAAGATGTGGTCCCCTCTATGACAAAACTTGAGAATGCCTTCTGTAGCAGGTGATGAGCATGCTTGAGCAGTAAAAATCATATATACTCCATAGTTTGATGCTGAAATATCTCACTGTAATTGACCTTGATTATCTCTTAAGTTCTTTTGAGTGTCCTGTCAGTTTATAGACATATAATTAATGAAATATTATTGTGGGTTTTCAAGGATTTTATAGACGTTTTGCTGAGGTACCATTTCTTGGCAAACGTGTCTTGTTGCTGTTTCCAAATCCTCTCTTTCCCTTTCTTTCACGTTGCATGTAGTTTTAAATCAGATTGGTAGCTCTTCAGGGTGGGTACCAGATCTTTGTATGTTTGTAAGTTCCTAACACAATGTAGCCTTATCCTGGTCGATGCTTCTATCACATACAATTTGGATTTAAGTTCCAAAGGTGTAGCCATATTAGTCTAGTTTAGCAAAACAAACAAGGGGTCCTGTGGCACTTAAAAACTAATACATTTATTTATTATATGAGCTTTTGTGGGAGAAGATCCCACTTCCTCAGACACTTAGAAGATGGGGGATCTCACAGAATGGGAGGAAAATAACTGCAGGGAAGTCTAGGTCCTGGGATCAGGTCACACTGTAACAGCAAATCAAAGGAGACATTAAGGTTCAAACACTGGGGAACAGCTTATGGGGAGAGATTCGGTCAAATCGCCTGTTGTAATGAGGGGCAAAAAAATCCCAAGTCCTTATCTAGCCCTGAGGAAACACAGTCAAATTTGCAAATTAATTCCAACTTTACTGTTCCTTTTGGAAGCCTTGTGCTGTTTTTTCATCTGTCTGAGTGCAGCAATAATTAAATTGTCAATAAAGTGATCAGGACATCAGAAATCACAATGTTCTAAAAGCAGTGGGTAAGCACTTTAGTCTTTATGATCACTCCATTAACTATTTACTAATAGCTGTACTCAGATGAATAACAGCTCAAGGCTTCAAAGAGAAACAGTAGAGTTGGAATTAATTTGCAAATTTGACTGTTTCCCCTCAGGGCTAAATAGGGAGTTCAGATTTTTTTCTCATTAAAAATGTTGATTTGACCTCATCTCCTCCTATATGCTGTTCCCCAGTGTTTGAATCTTTACAACTCCTTTGATTTGCCGTTACAGTGTGACCTGATCCCATGATTTACACTTCTCTGTATTTATTTTCCTCGCGTTCTGTAAGTTCCCCCATCTTCTAAGTGTCTGACAAAATGGGATTTTCTCCCATATAACCTTATGCAATAAATACATTTTAGTCTTTAAGTGCCATAGGACTCCTTGTTTGATTTAAGCTGGATTTAGTAATGCTTACAGTTGATTTTTAATAAAAGAATGATTGTCAAAATAGTCTCCTTAAAGGAAGAATATAGTACTTTAATACTATTTCAATAATTTTTGGCATAGTACTTGATTTGTGAAGATAGCTAAGCTCATAAAGCTGGAGTAAGTAAAACTTATAAAGCTATCACTCATTCTTTGGAAATCTTGGCTGTATATTTTGTATACGTCGTCAGTGAAACTTAAACTTATAAATTGGTACTCAAGAGTAGGATATTTGTGTGGTCACATGGGTTCTGACTTTGATAAAGTTTTTTTTAAATATATAGAAGTTCTGGTTTTTAGGTATAATAGAAAACTCAACCTAACTTGTATAACTCATATTAACTTTGATTCCTTCATTAAAAATACAGATTTTAAAGAAAGTCCAAATATTGCATTGTTCTTTTCTAATGAATGCTATTTGATAATGACTTCACATACAGCAGTTGCACAGTTTGGGATGGATTCATTAAAAGGAATTGGTTAGTGAGGCATGCAAAACTTATTTTAAAATGTTTTATTTCCTTGTGTTCCTTGAATTAATAGGAAACTTTTTGTTTTGTTTTGTTTTGTTTTGTGAGATCTAACCACATCAGGGGATACTTTTTCTCAAACTAAGGCTGCAGTAAGTATTATTTTTTTCTGGGTTGAAATCAATGGCCACTGCAGTTTCATTGTGGCGTTTTCCCCGTGGCTTGACACTCTTAGCAATAAACATAGGGGAGGTGAATGGGGGCATGAAGGTGATGGATGTTTCTTATTGCTTTGGATAGCAGTTCTGACAAAGTGACTTGGTATAACAATAAACTCAGTCCTGAGGACAATAAAAAATCAGTCTTGCTTGGCTACTATAAAACTAACACCTTTATTATTTAATACTATCGTTTGTATTGACGAGTCTAAAGAATGTATGTGTTGCTTGCAATTTCCTTTTAGTTATTGCATGAATGTTAATGAAGATCCTATGCAGAAGGTCCTGGGTTCAATTCCCAGGGGGTTGGACTCAATGATCTCATGAGGTCCTTTCCAGCCCTATGATTTGATTGATTGATCTATATACTGAAGTTTTTAACTACAATTAAATATTCCTTCTATTTATTTTTATTTTCATAGCACCTTGAACCCCAGTCATCAGTCAGGACCCCTTTGCGTTAGGCACAGTACAAACAGAACAGAAGGGCAGTGGCTTCCCCCAAAAAGTTTTTAACCTCAGAAAACACTTTATTTGCCCACAGGTAGCTGTGTAAGTAACCCAGGGCTTCCAAGTTACGTGTCAGCTTTCAGCAAACTGAATATTATAAGGAATCTTGCTTCTGAAAACCTTAGTTAGGGCTAATAAATATCAAGGCCAAGATTTTTTTCAAAGATGACTAGTGATCTTGGGTGCCCAGTTTTGTCATTTTAAAGTGGACTGGTTTTCAGAAAGCACTGAATTCCCATCCTCTGAAAATTTGGACCCCTTTACAATATCAAAGTTGAGTATTCAAAGTCACTTGATGCTTTTGTAAATCTCCCAAATCTCTGCAGGTGTGAGCTGTAACAAGAGATACCTTTCATCCCTGTATTCATAATTCTAAAGTATCTAGCTGTCCTTTTTCTTACCTACCATGATTTAGAGATGGGGCTGTTTAAGCAATGAACAAAAGCTTCATAATCCCATACATACTGCACAAGCCATGGAATACTACAGTGCTGTGGGAACTTAAGCTATATACTCATGATGCAGTGTTACCTGTTCTGTAAGCTGGGTACAATGAAATCAAGATGCTAATTTCTTTGGCAACTTAAGGAATATCTCCACAGGTCCATCACCTCTCTCATTTTGAAGAGCTAAGTTATGAGATGTAGTTTTATATGTGGAATCCTATTTCATATTTCCTCTAGACTAGGGTATTGTAGAATACAGTGTGTTTTTGTTCCTAGTGGGCATGTTTCAGTGAGACAAAGTGTTAAGATCTTAGATGGCATTTTGTATTATTCAGTTGTTGGCAGTGACCCACTTATGGAAATATTTATTCAGCAGAACTTAATTTGGATAATCTTTTTTTGTACTAATCTTCGTAATCTAATGTGGTTTCTGGTCACAAGACTCTGCAAGTTATACTATCATACTTTTAAAGCTGTTCTTGCCTGTAGTTTGTTTCTTGCTATGAAAGTGAGAGGAGTTGTATAATTTTTTTAAAAAGTTGTATCTTCACCATTTAAACAATGAACCTTACTATTGTTTTGTGTTTTGAAATTCTAGTTGCGTCATATTGAGAACAAATTGGAAGTAGCCCCTACCAGCACAGCGGTGTTCAATTCTGTCATGGATGCCAAGAAGCCCTCTGCCAGTGCATCCAGGAAAATAAGCAGAAAAGGTGTGTACTGCTGAAAAGATTAATTAGATAGGGCAAGGGAAGAATGTCTTTCTAAGTAGTGTCATTTTTATTTTTTTTAATCATCTTTTTCCAGTTTGTTCATGAACTTGAGAGAAAGTTGAAGCGCAAGGTTTCTCTTTCTCCTGACTACTTGGCCTGAAAACAGTATATGTTGCCTGCTGGTATTTGAAACTCACTAGGAAGGTGCTTTACTGCAATTTATGCATACCATAGTCTGTTTTCTTGTTTCCTAGTATCCCAGCCAACAGTTCCACATGCTGGTGGCTGGCACCAACAGTGCTATATTGGAGTAACAAGCTACATTTTTCAGTTTCTTTATCTGGTTAACTTATTATAATAGTTTTACAACAGTGACTTTCAAGAATAATTTCTCTTATAGTATTGCATGTGTAAAGTGATGTCAAATTTAGGCTAGGAAAAGAGGAAAGACCATACTGTCTAATGCTACTTTTAGAACTTAGACCAGCTATGAAAAAAGTGTTCCTATTGACAGAATCTTTTCCTCAGCAGGAAATCTGGTCGACTTTTGGAAACAGAGAAACATAATCAACTCTCTTGGTCTTAATCTTCCCAGCTATGGTCTTTTATATATTATTTTACAAATTTAATGAGGAGCTAGTCAAGGATTTGCATTGAATGTTTACCACTTACTCCTGGTAGCTTGAAACAGCTTGCAGGTGAAGAGAAGGTGATAAGTGCTGTTCTTGAGCACTAACTGATGCTGAGGAGAATTGCATTCTAGACTGCTCAACTCCATGAGCCTTCTCTTCCTGCTGATGGTAGGTACTTAGAGGATTCCTTGGTTTCTGCTTCAGCTTCCAGGTCCTCCAGCCAAAACAAGTCACGCAAAGAGAAGTCTTCCCGCAGCCCTCTTCGAGCTACGACTCTGGAGAGCAATGTGAAAAAGATTAGCCGTGTGGAATTTCGTGAACCATTGGCTTCATACAGGTGAGTGCAAGAGAGGACTCACCTTTACTGTAAAATGCACAAAGACGAGAAGAGAGCTGTTTCCTGTGTTCTTGTGAACACTTTAGCACTGGATTTATTTCTTTCTGCCACAGATAGAGAGAAACAAAAACTTCATGGCTTCCCTCCCTGCAGCCCCAGCAGTCTACTTTACCAGCTTCCTTCCCCACACTCCCAGCAACCCTGTCACCAATTTCTGTCCGTCCCCCCCACCCCTCCAGCATCCCCTGCCATTGACTTCCCTGCCACTACCCATCCCTGGCAGCCCCTTGCTGACTCCAGACCCACCCACCCCCTTTGGAGCCATGTGGGGACCCAAACCACAGCTCCTGGAAGTTGATCCCTGGCTAGGGGGCCAGGGAGCCTTTTACATTTCTCGCCCTGGGCTCTGCATGCAGGGAAGTGGATTTAAAAATGCCTCACTCCCCGCTCCCAGTGTGTGAACAGAATAGCCTGCCTGTGTTAGCTGGGCTGCCTCTGCCAGTAGGCGACTATTTTTCTTAATCTTTAAGATCAATCTGTTCAAGCTTCCAAAATTGATCTGTTGATTGCAATCAACTGGTTGGAGACCACTGACATAGATAATACTTAATCCTCTTACTTTGAATGCAGAAGAATGGACTAGAAGACTTTTCAAAGTCCTTTTCAGTCCTCCAGTTCTGTAGCCCAAGTCATTTCTACTCCCATCTCTTTCCAGGCTGTCTGTTCTTAGAGTGCTGCTAAGAAGAGGGGGAGGTGGCATCTGCCTTCTTGATGCAAAGGAGGTCCTTGGTTTTTAACGAGGTCTTGGTACCCAGATTCCATCTTCCTTGCTTTTAAGGCAGACGAAGCTGTGAGCCACTCTTCTTACTCCTCTATCCTCCTCTAAAAAATGTAGCTGCTTGAACTGTTGTTATCCTTCCTTCTGTAAAATGTGTGAGTGTGTGGGCCACTCCATTCCCAGTTTCCCTCTTTCCCTTCCAGAAAAGCTGCCGGAAGCTTCCCTTGCTTGCTCAGTTCACTTGCTGGGCCAAAACTTATACATGCCCTGTGTCAGTAGGTGTTACAAACCCCAATTCTCCACATTTGCATTAGAATAGTGCATATAAGGAATTTTACAAAATTCCAAAACAGCCTAGCTTAGTGATTAATACTGCAAATAGTTAACATTCCATTAACAGCTATCGGGTTTTTATCAAAAAGAAGAGAGATGGGAACAAAGATGTAGTGGTTAGCACCTCTGGTTAATATGCAGAAGGTCCTGGGTTCAAGCCCCAGGGGGTTGGACTTGATGATCTCACAAGGTCCCTTCCAACCCTATGATTCGATTCTATTCTATTGTACTCTATTCTGGGAGGCAGTTATCTTGCTAAGCTGATGATCTGTTAGTGAATCTTGTTAAACTCCAAAGGGGTAGCTGTGTTAGTCTAGTTCAGCAAAACAAACAAGGAGCCTGGTGGCAATTCTAAAGACTAAGAAATTTATTTATTGCATGAGCTTTTGTGGAAGAGAATCCCACTTCATGAGAAGCTTGAAGATGGGTAACTTAATGGCTCCCATTCTGTAAGTTCCACATCTTTAAGTTCTGATAAAGTGGGATTTTCTCCCCTGAAAGCTCATGCAATAAATAAATTTGTTAGTCTGTAAAAGTACTACAGAACTTCTTGTTTGTTTCAATTAAGGAAATGCGCATATGAGATTTTTTTTCTAATTTAAATGTTTTTAATACTTAGAATCATAGAGGGTGGATTGCACCTTCAGAAAGTTTGCAGGTGATACTAAGATGGGGAGCTGGGGCGAGTGGAAGGATAAGAGTGACCCAGACAAATTGAAGGTTTGAGTCAAAAGAAATCTAATGACGTTCCACAAGGACAAGTGCAAAGTCCTGCACTTAGTATGAAAGAATCCCATGCAGTGCTGCAGACTGGTGATTGCATGGCTAACCAGTAGTTCTGCAGAAAAGGATCTGGAAGTTACAGTGGACAAGAAACTGTATGAGTCAACCGTGTGCCCTTATTCAAAAGAAGGCTAACAGTATATTGGGCTGTATTAATAGGAGCATTGCCAACAGATCAGGGGAAGTGATTATTTTCTTCAGTTTGGCACTGGTGCTTGTTTGGATTATTCTGTCCGGTTTTGGGCCCCCAGAATGGCTGTGGAAAAATTAGTCCATCAGAAGGCAACAAAAATGAGGAGGGGGCTGGAGCATGTCATTTATGAGGAGAGGCTGATGGAGCTGGACTTCTTTAGTATGTGGAAGAGAAGGGTGAGGGTGGATTTGATAGCAAACTTCAACTACCTAAAGGAGGCGGGTTTCAGGGAGGATGGAACTAGGTTGTTTTCAGTGGTAGAAGATGACAGGACAAGGGACAATGGTCTCAAGTTGCAGTGGGGGAGATCTAGCTGGATATTAGGAAAACCTTTTTTAGTAGGAGGGCCATGAAACATTGGAATGGGTTACCTAGGGAGGTGGTAGAATCTCTGTCCTTGGAGATTTTTAAGACCTGGCTTACAATCGTCTATGATTTTATGATCTTTTTTTTGATCCTGCCAAACTTAAGCTACTAAAAAAGTTTTGCTCATACCTTCTTGGGGAGTGGGGAGGACTCATCTTCAAGGCAGAAAACAAGTTGAAATTTTCTATACTGAAATGGGGAAATATTTGAAAAGTGGTGAGCATATGAAATGGGGACATAATTTAAATGTTGGCAACCTTAAATTGTATTAGGCAATATTAAGTGTCTATTGTGTAAAAAAAAAAAAAAAAACACACAACAAAAAAAAACAACTTTTTTTTTTAAGTCTTTCCATATGTCACTAATAGCTGTTGCTGATTGACATTTTGATATCCAGACTTCAGAGGTTTTCTGTGGAGATTGAAAACTAGTTTATCTTAACAAATATCAAAACCATTGTTATGCTGGCCACTGTAGTTAAAACAGCACAAATGATGGTCCCATATGTTAAATATGAAATATTTTTACACAATAAAGAGCTTTTTCTCTGATTTAAGAATCAGTTGCCAGATTGTATATTACATGTACATGATAATGACTACAGAGTTATTCCAAACCTAGTTTGTTTAATTTTCACTGTTGTGTTTTTAATATTGACTCTCTTTTTATGCTAGGGAGACTTATGGTGCCCCATCTTATCAAAACGATAGTCAATTGGAGGCAAAATGTTTGCTGTCTGGTTTGGATAGTAATGAAGCACAGGATAAGACTGGAGGAGTGAGCCATATGATGTATGACAGGGATGAACATGAATTACATAACAGGGATTTTGAAAGCCCGCGTTCTGCTGCTGCAGATGACACAATTGTTAGGTATTTGAATGACCGACCAGCAATCGATGCCTTGCAGAATATCGAGTCTCTTCTTAAAGCTGTAACCCCTACGAGATCAGAGGAAGAAAAGGTTAATGGATCCAGAGGAGATGAGAGCAGTGTTAAAACTCCTTTGAGTAGCACAACCCATGATGTTGAACTGAAAGGGATAAGGCTGGAAGAATCTTGCCCTTCTTCCACTAGTACTTCCAGTGCCCACAGGCTGGACATCTTAAAACGGAGACAGCATGATGCTAAATTGCATGATGCTAAATTGGAGAAGCTGAAAGAGCGGATTAGAAAGCAATGGGAGCATTCTGAAGAATTAGGCAACAAGGGACATCTTCTGGGATATGCCGAGCAGCCTGTAGTGGTAACAAATGTGGAGAATGCAGTGACGCCAAAAGTCAGAAAAGTGGCACTTGCACCCCCTGCTCCGACATATAAAGGTATGAGACTGAATCTCATTTATTTGCATGGGTGGAGAGAGAGGAGAGTTGATTACAGGCAAGAAATTGTCATCTAAATGTTTAACATATTGAAGTGGTACATCATTTTCCTCCTGCATCTTCTTCCCAGTTAAGATAGAAAATTAGAGCATGCTATTTCATTACACTCTTGGGTTACCTTCATCCTAGATGGATTTTCATGTGTCCCCAAGCAGAATTTGGTAACTTACATATGCTGAGAATTCTTTTTTTTTTTTTCTGACTACTCCGTCAGAGGTATGTTTAAAAATCAACTGCATTTTAAAAAATTTAGAGGTGTGAAGCAAAAGCCAGGAGGTGCAAGGTTAAGCTTTTCACTTTGTGTTCATGTTGAAGTACCAAGAGCTAAGATAAAGTATTTGCCTTAACTTCATGCTCCCATAATTTCTATGAGTCTAGAATGGCAATGGTGGTGTTCCCACACAATTTCTTATAAAATTTGCCCCCCCCCCTTTTCTTTTACAAAGAGAAAAATTCTGAAACCTCAACAGGTACAATGACTGAGATAATCAGTTTCCTCAGTGTTCAGGTAATCCAGTAGGAGACATCTTTAGATTATATTATATACTGTTTAAAAAGTATTATTTACTCACTGAAGGAATTAGGGTTTTTTATTGTTGTTTTTGACTAAAGTGGAAATATAATCTTGTGCATGAGCTTTTTTGAATGAAACTTCTTTTATTTTGTTTGCTGCACATGCACTGGAAGTGGACCCCATCTGCAAAATTAGGATCTCAGTTTTAAATTCAGTGATATTTTTGTGAGGGACTAGAGAGGGGGGTCTACCTGTAAGTATATGTGGAATCAGCTCCAAAGTTGAAGGGCGCCTCTGTTCGTCTTTATGCTCAGTAGCTCCTTTTGAAATCTAACATCTTGGTTGGTTTATACACTTCTCTGAAATCTCTAAAAATAAATCCTGGTCTTTGCTCGCTAAGTTTGAGATATAGAATAGCTGTGAATTTCTCATGAAGATGACTTGGAAAACTGGCCTTATTCATACTTTTGGTAATGCTCTTTGATAACTTTGCTTGCCAACTGCTTGTGGTGTAGTACTTTCTCATAACGTAATTTACCTTTCCAGTTTAAGACATAGCTTCTATTCAGAGCCTAGTAGCACAGTTTTTTCTAAAGATTTGTAAAACATTCTGCAAAATCTAGTTAAGACTTTGTTTATCTTAGGTTTCAATCCTGCTGAGACAAAGATTCGCACGCCTGATGGAAAGGTATGGCATGAAGAGGAATTTCACAACATCAGTAGGGAGTTGTATCGAGACATAGCACTCCAATTAACAGGTGAGTAGCAGATCTAATCTTATTAATGCATCCAGGCTTCTTTGAGAACCAGTTAGGGTTACTGCATACACAGCTTATCAGACATAAACCCATGGTAAATGAGAAGTTGAGCTACCTAATAGTGCAGGGGTGCCCAAAGTTTTCGTACATAGGGGCTGTGAAGCCTGATTGGTGCAGGCCTGCAGGCCACAGAATTCCAAAACCAGTTCTTTTTCCATTATACATGATATACAGTTATATATTTTCAGTACATTGTTACAACAAAAAAAAAAAAAGCCATTTGCGGGCTGCATGCGGCCTATCGGCCGCACTTTGGGCACCCCTGTAATAGCGCATATGCTGTACTCCAGTGGTTCTCTAACATATTAGATTGTATCCCCTTCTTTGTGTCTGTAGTAGTTTATGGCTTCTCTCCCACCAAACGAGTACATATACTAATTAAAACAAACAAACAAACAGAACATGCAATTCTCACTTAATATCAAAAACTATATGGCATTGATTCAAATAAAGACATGTAACTACATAGTTATATAAATTCTAAGTGAGATAGCTCATCCTGTTCGGAGACTTCAGTACTAACATTGATAGGGACAGCAATATCTGGGAAAGTGTGATAGAATGACGTGGAGTAGGAAAGACGAACAGCAATGGATTTCTCTTCTTAAGTAAATGTGCAGAACATAGTCTGCTTATCACTAACACAATCTTTCAATAACACAGTAAATATAATACAACATGAAGGTACCTATGGTCCAAACAATGTGTTATCACCCTCCAAAAGGACATAAGTGATGCCAGAATTACCAATCAAGTGTGGTGCAAAAAAATAAGAACAAATGGCCAACCTGCATTTAGTCTTCTCACAGTGCAAGCATTCCACACTCAACAGAACAGGCTTCAACATAGTAAAACTTGGGCACATGGCACTGGGTGAAGGAATTATGGCTTGATTTACAGTGTGGCCACAGATTCTTGGCTATTAGAATTTCCTTTTGGGGGCTCTGGGAAGCTGGGTGCAATGTAGAGTGGTCCTGAGATGGTTCAAAATTTCACTGGGATCTGGACACACTGTTGACCAGATCAATGAGTGGGGGGCTACCAAGTTGGTTTAAAACCATTTTGTTGAGGTTCTAACCCATGATTTTTATTCACATTATCCTAATATTTATAGATATCTTATATTTAACTTAACCTCTTTTTTTTCCTGGAAATCCAGTTTTTCTTTAAACATTATTAATATAAACAGTGTTGTCCCAATTAAATAGACATCTAGTCCAATCCTCACTTTTTTCAGGGGACATGTTTCAGTAAGAGGAAAGAGTTGTATCCAGGTTTGGCCATACGCCTTTCCTGGAGCCGTATGTATACTAGCTGTCTGGAATGTATCTCCTTTAGTTGAAAAGATCACATGAAATATCTGATTCCAAGTAGCCAATCTATAGTCATACACAGTACATATTGTAAATATATACTGAAGTCTTTAGATTATCTGACCATGCATTCAGTTTTAATGTAACCTAGAAATATTCACCATGTAAGGTATGGTCAACTGGACCTAAATTCTTCTGCAGCCTGATACTGAAATTGTCAGCAGACCTAAAAATTCTGCAGTAACTTAAAGAACATCTTTTTAAAATAGAGTTTTTCTTTAATTATGGGTATTAATACAACTAATACAGAATCTTTTGATTTGTTGTTTGTTTCCTCTAAATGTTGATTTTCAATATATTGCAGATTTTCTCTTGCTAATATATAGCTATTGTGAAATATATGTCAGAGGATAAGAAGGGGGCTGGAGTTTTTTACTTTAGGTAGGGCCTTTTGACACTCCCTGGTGAGACATGATCTAGATTTTTTTGGCCACACCAGAGACAATTAAGGCTTTTTGCATTGGCAGAAAGTTGCGTAGTATTTTTTTGTGAGGGAGGAGGAGGAGGAGGAGGAGAAAAAACAGTTCCTTGTACCCCATCCCTACAACTTCTAATGTAACCCATTTCCCTCTACCCATATTTTCTCTGGCATCCAGTAATAGTGAATAATCACCCTAGTAGTATGCTTCTGCTAAAATGGTCAGCTATGGAATAGTCAATATGACATCTAAAATAATTTTCAATAGCTTTCAAAATCAACACTCCACTCAGATGATTTAAGATTTTTCGTACCTAGTCTAGGGATATTGTTTTAGGCTGTCAGTTTGCATTCCCTGGTTATAGTCCTACTTAAGGATTCTGAATCCCACACTTGAGTTCATCTGTATCAGCTAAACATGTTAAAAAAATCTTGCCCCATCTACACTAGAGTTTTAACACTACTAGGGATGTAAATTTTGTTGGTTTTTTTTTTTAAGTTACCATTTAAACCATTAAAATTATGTCAGTTAACAATTTAACTGATATGATTTTGTGCATATATTCTCCACCCCTGGCCCTGCTTCTCAGCCCTGGGTAACACACCCAGCCTGACTCTGCAAGGGATCTTCTATCTTGGGCCCATGGTCCCCAGCGTTCAGCAGGAGGGCTTTGACTTCCCTGGGCAGCTACAGCAGTGCAACTGCCTCTGCCCATGCCCAGCATTGTCACCATGGAGACTGAGAGCCTGCGGTGCATGTTAAGCAATAAGTATTAGTCCTACTGGTAAGATCAGTTAACTGTTTAATATTTTACACTTGTAGTTAAAACACTTTTGCTAAATGTTTTTCAGAATATCACATTTATCCCAGTCTACACAAGGCTATTAGTAACATTGCACTGGCTCAGTTGTGGTTCACTTTTTGAGTGCTTTCTTTGCAGCTGTAAGGATTAAGGCTTAAGTCTCTCATTTAAAAAAAGCTTAAATGATGCAGAACCATTTTGAATCAGTGGATATATCTACAAAGCAGTTAAACAGCCACAGCTGAGTTGGGTCAGGTGACTTGCACTCAGGCTGCAAATTGGCAGTGTAGATGGTCACCCCATGAGCTTGAGTCAGTTGACATGGACCAGCAGTGGATGTTTAATTTCAGTATAGGCATATCCAGTCAATGTATGGTATGGCAGATTCTGCAAGCCCAGTTACAGAAAGTATAATGTTCTGCTGTTCAGTCTATCACATTTTGTTGATTGGTTAGGAGACAAAGGAGCAAATGTGCTAGCATGCATAATGTAAGGAGGAGGGTTGTATATTTCAACGGTGATGGAGCTAAACATGGCTCAGTCTGGTAGCGCATTAATATGCGCTTTGTAAAATTTCCTTGTCATTTAGAATAAAAAAGCATCATTAGCTTATATATGCCAAACTAATAACATGACTTGTAATCCCCAAAGTATACTTTCTGAAGATTGTTTATGACTTATCTGTGCATGCTTACGGCTTTTCAGTTTTCTGGTATTTATGTAAACAGTGTTTGAATCAAAGTGTTCATTCCAAGAGTGTTTTGGGCAAAGTAAATATCGGCAGCGTGTTGTGGAATCTAATCTGTGGGCCTTGGAGTTAACGGGTATGCTACCTCATTCTTTCTATAGAGGATGGAACTGCTGGGCTCTGAGGTAGTGGTTGTGACCTAGAGAGTGATCATGTTGCAGTTTTTTGATTGATCCTCTCCAACTTTATCAAGATAAATGCTGAAGCAGGTTTGCATGTTTGTTTTCCCTTCCCATGGGGTATCAACTAATAGTTCACACTCCCTGCCTTTCAGAGGATTCAACAGGGAGAGAGAAACCCCCTGAGAAGAACAAGGAGAAGAAAGCAACCAGACCAGTGCGCAAGGTCCAGAAGCTGATACGGTTATCAAGTCCAGATTCCAAACCAGGTGACTACTAGTACTCTTGACGTGAGCTTTGCTCAAGATGTGTATGGTCAGAGATTAGTTATGAAAAAAGTTGTAGTTTAAAGGCACACAATTGGCTTGAAGTCTTGTCAGTTGCGCACGCACATGCACACACACTCTCACAAGTCTTAAAGGTTTTTTTGTGTAGTATGCCAGCCGTGCATTCCCCCTGCAAGGTTGCTTTTGGGGGGGGGCTCTTCTCCTGTTTACAAAAATTTCTTTCCCTTGTTGCTTACGAATAGCAGGAAATTTTGAATGCACATCATAAAGGTTTTCTGAGGGCAATTTACCAGAGTACTGGAGACCAACAGCGATAGCAGGATGGTTTTTTCTCCTCTTCTGCTTATGCCTTTTCTCATCTCTGTGGAAGAGTGTGGGGTGATGGGATGCTGTCTGTTGATTTCCTGGTGCCCATCCCATCTCAAAGATAGATGGTAGCAATGGCAGAGGGACTGCCGGCCTCCACTGTTAATAGGTGGGATAAGAGGTAGAATCAATGGAGACTGCTGTGTTGTCCTCCCATGGTCTGGGAGATGGGGAATAGAATGAAGGAGTTGCTCTTTCATCTTCCTCACCCTTTCCCATGTACAGGTCCAGGTTTTGGGGAGAAATTGGGTTGTTGAGGAGAACAGCTTCCTTCTCAGTTTCTTTTCTTGCTAGCTTCTCCTGTACCCCAACTGAAAAAATGAGGGGAGACATTTTTCTTGTATTACACTAGACTTTGGTATTATAAATAAGAAAAATAAAGGGAAAATCTTTGATAGGATTGTTTTTAAATTGAACTTTCATGTCAAACCATTACATATTTAAATCATTAGGTGAATCCAGTCAGTATCCTAACATAGCTTTGAAAAATGCATAGAGCATTTGTTTCTGCTTATTTCATCTCAGAATGCACAGTAGTCCGTAGTTAGTGCACTCTCTTTCTTTAACTGGCCTCATAAAGTTAAGCTCTGTACAAATTTATTACTCCCGAAGAGTGTTAGGTACAAAGTTAATGTGGTAGAATACGAAACTTGTGCACCCAGTCATAGTCACAAAAGTGGTCTGTAAATTTCTCATTTTAGTGATCGTGGCTAATAATTGAAACTGGTATTGAAAGTAAATGTTATACATGAAGTTTTCTGTCTGCTCTGCTGAATCCATGTTGTTCAGGAACTGTGCATGGCTAAGCACCCTCCCTTACTTAGAAAGTAGAGTTATCAGAGCTCTTCAAAGTTGGGCATTCTAGATTCATCTTTAAAGTAGCTTGAATTTTAGAGCTGCTGCCACCTTCAATTTGGTTTTATTTGGGAAACTGAGCGTGGATTTCCTGGGCAAAGTTGAAAGGAAGCTTGGATTAAGCAAAACTTGTGGGCCTGGTGGTTAAAGAATGGAACAATGTTTTCGTGAAAAATAGTTAAGAACTTTCCATAAAACAGAAATTTATGACAGTACCGTTAGTCCACAGAGGGAGAATAGCACAGAGGCAGTTGAACTCAAAAACCATGTGGACGTATCTCTGTGTTAGACTGCATAATTTTCCTCACGGTTTTGTGCTGAAACTCTTAGAGGAGTGGCAGCAGAGCTGGCTTTATAGTGTCTCTGTAGTGATTTTCCTTCCCCCTTCAGTCACTGCAGTAATAGAATGTGTAAGGCAACCAAACTGCTATAAATAACCGTGGCTCATATTCTACTTTGTTAGCGCCTTCTAATTTAGACAGCTGACCTGAAATGGAACATGAGTTCTTCCTCTGGCGTTCTGGAGAGGCATATGAATAATTGAGAGTCGCAAGTTGGGCAAAAGAATCTCATTGGCTGGTGCACCTTTTTTTAAAAAGGTTCATGGTCACCTGTTTCAGGTTCAAGTGACAGGTTCATAAAGTATTTGCAGAGTTTACTTTAAGAAGCCACACTACTATTATCCAAAGGGGTAGCCATGTTCAGTAAAACAAACAAACAAGGAGTCCCCTGGCACTTAAAAACTAACAAATTTATTTTTTGCATGAGCTTTCAGTCTTGACCCTTTATAGCTGCCACTTCACAGAACTCCTTGTTAGAATACAGTGGATTTGCATAGATCAGGACTGTTGATACACTTTTGTACATCCATGAGAGCCAACAATTTCATCAATAAATTTGCTTTAAAAAAATGCTGTCATTTTCTAAAGTCTTTTCTATAAACTAAACTGACACTCATTTATCTTCAATGAGTAAAAGATAAACCATTTCCTCTCCTCTACTATTCTAGACTTCATACTTTTATTCCCATTATTTTGAAATGTTTGTCCCTTTGATCAGTTTCTGTTCTGCTTTTTCATTTTACTATCCCCCACTCATGACACAAAACCTCTTTTCAACATCTCACAATCTTTTACAGTTTCTTTCTTTCTCTTTATATTCAGCAAGACTTGTCTTCAGATCTTTTACACCAGCACAGGACTATTACTTCTACTATTCTTTTTTGTAGGGATACAAATTACTTGAAGATGCTTTGGGATTTTACTTTGTACTATTCCTACACAATAAGCATTATACTTCAGCCATCATATGCTTCTATACTTCAAGACTGTTTGTTATGCTTGGCTTGTTCAACCAAAGTAGCACTATTTGTTCAGGTTCCAGAGGGGTAGCTGTGCTAGTCTGTACAGAGCAAAAACAACAAGAGTTCTGTGGCACCTTGAAGACTGATTTCTTTGGGCATAAGCTTTTGAGGGCTCCAACCCACTTCGTCAGTTGCATGATGCCTCCTCAAATCTTGGAAGTCAGAAGCATGATGCATCTGAAGAAGTGGGTTGCAGCCCACAAAAGCTTATGCCTGAAGAAATGTGTTAGTCTTTAATGTGCCACAGGGCTCTCGTTGTTTTTACTATTTGTTTGGAATATGATGGTGTTTCTTAATGCAATAACATGAAGAGAAGTTATGGTAAGTACTAGTACATCCAAGATACGTGGAAAAATACATCCAACGCTTCATTATTTCTCTTTGTTTAGGTGGAGGTCAGCTGATAAGTGCATCTTCTTGGCGAGATGGACAAAAGTTAGTGAAAAAGATACTGGGTCCAGCACCTAAAGTAGAGCAACAGCACAGAAGAGCAACATCCAGTGACAGAACCGGGAGAGAGAGAGCTAGTAAATCTCGTAAGCACTGCTGCATTTAACAAGAGCTTTTTCTCTTGCCTTTACTTTCTATTTAATAAACTTGTGGACTTCCAAGATTTGAGGAGGCTCCTCCTATACTAGGGATATGTAGCAGTTAAGGTTGTAACTCCAACCAGCTTCTTTTCTAAAACCCTATTTTTTATCCCCATAACATGGACCTGGAAAACTAGTTTGGCCTAAAAATGGTCATTTTTTTGTTTTTTCCACTCCAGGTATATATGCAGGTTGAGAGCAAAATCTTTTTGAATAGCAGTGTCCATTGGCTATGCCTGCACCTTCCTTGTGCCTCCCCCCAAGAGCAGAATAGTTGTACAGTCCCTTTGTTGCCTCTTAACAACTCTGGAAGTGAGACAGAACTAATAGCATCTGGCTGCTACCCCTTATTGCTGTTTCTCTTCTTAACTTAGTCAGGGCTAACTTTTACGTTTTTTTAATCCTGTTCATGTACATATTCCTACCAATTTCCACGATAATATGCATGATGAGATGAGACATACTCTCATTAGTCCTGATGGTCCCATGTAGTTCAAGATAGTTCTAGTTAATAGACCTTCCCCAGACATCAACTTAGCCTCGCATTCCAGACTACCCAAATATAATTGAGCTAGGCAGAACTGAGTTTTTGTTTTTCCTTATTTAGATTACTTGTATTAACTTTTACTTTGAATTTTTGTGCGATTAACTGTTTTTGTGTTTTACGGTTGAGAGAGTGACAGTTGGAGTTTAGATTAATGCAGTGCTGAGTGTTGGGCTGTAGGAGGCTTCCTGTGGGGCTTAGGTGGCAAAGACACTGGGGCATAAGATGAGGAGGCGTGGTCATCTTGGCCCAGCCGGAACTGTAAGAAAGGCAACAACCCTTTGGCCATGGAGGGAGGCCCCCCTGCAGCTGAACAGATCCTCCATGGGGACAGCTCCACGCTCCTGGCAGGTGAATGAATGAGGAGAGCTGCAGGGAATTCCCTGCATGGCTGTGGGACTGGTGACACTTGTTCTCCGCAGCCATAAGATGCTGGGAAGGCTGGGTCCAAGAGGAGCACAGCAGAGAGCTCCAGCCAAGGCCTCAAGGACAAGTCCCCAGCTATGGGGATGGCTACCCACTGCTAATGTCTCCAACCAGGGGATCAAAGCATTTAGCAGCTGGATGACCTCCTCAGTGACTACAGATGACTCCTCCCCAGTGTCTTGGCCAGTGGTCTCTGCACTGCTGGGCAAGGACCACAGCCTTTCCCACACCTTGTGCCTGCAGAGGTTGAGTATCACCAGACCCATTCACCTGCCAGGAGTGTGGAAGCTATTCCCAGGCAGGATCTTCTCAGACTCCACGAGAGTAGAGTTGCAGAGGGCTTTCCTGCACTGTCACAGGAGTCATTCAGTGGTAGGTGGCCTCCCCCACTGTTAAGGGCTCCTCTTCATTGTGGTTCTGGCCAGGATCGCTGTTCTGCCATGCTAGGACCACAGGTTCTTCCTGTACTGTGTGCCTACAAAAACTGGGTGTCATCAGTTCTTTGTGGCTCTCCTGTTTCAGACCTGCTCATGCACTTCCCTGACAGCAGGGCTGCAGGGGACTCCCTTGAAGGCTGCAGGGCTGATGATATTCAGTCCCAGTGGGCACACTGACTCTTACTCAATGGTTTTTTATGGATTTCAGTTAGTCATCTGAAATTGATGTTTACTGACAGTTGTCAATTAGAATTTAATTCTCCCAAGCATAAATGTAATATTACAGCATCAAGATCAGATACTACATCAAGACCAAGGGTCCCTGCATCTGATATTCTGGTGTAGGCATGTTGAGTGCTACTGACAGAGACTGCTCTCTACAACTGCAAGAAATCATACTTTGTAGCAGGTATCCCTCCATGAGGCCTTTTTATAAATGGGAAGAAATTGCAACTTGAGCAGCTCAGCACATTTAACTTGCTGAAACCTTCTATACCAAAGATTTGAAGCATTCTGGATGTCTTTCAGTTCTATTGCAGTCTACCTTGGAGCATTCTCTGTATGTCACCCTCCTATCCAGTGTATCCTTCATCGCAGTGTATCCAGATTTCTAAAAGGGTTACTGCATATTTAATCACTAATCAGAGAAACCACTCCTGCACTATATGTATATCATTCTGTGTCATTTGGTGCTTTGCATCTGGTCCCCTTGCTGCTCAGTCCCTCGGTCTCCACAAACCCAGTCCAGACCACTGTCATGCTCCACCAGTGTGATTTACTTATAATGGTTGCCTGCTGCCTTCTATATACACAGTTCCTACCAGTCACAGGAGTCTTACATATTCATCCTCCAGTCAAAGGGTGCTCAGCCTGTTCTTGTTGCAGGTTTTTCTTCTCTGGCCACTTGTTTCTCTCTCCCAAGCCCCTTTCTTCAGCATCCTCTTCTAGAGATCTTTTATAGGTCTCCTAGGTTCTACATCTGTACCTCATTCCTTCCTTCATGGCCAGCATACCCAGTTGGCTCCTATTTACTTTTGATCATGGGTCAGCAGCATGGGCTAGCCCTGCCTGGCCAGTAGCACCTTCTATGCATCCTTGCAGACCTCATGATGGCAATCTTTGGGCACTTATATATAGTATGCACTTTGCACCACTTGTCACTCTGAAAATGATCCTTTTAGTCCCATCACATTGGCTAGGAGGATAAGCAAACTCCAAGCTCTCATGGCTGATCATCTTTAAACAAAAGTCTGCATAGGCAAGGTGATGTTGCTACCTCATCCTAAGTTTTTCTAACATCCAAATTAAATTTAAACTTGGTCTATCAATTTACCTGTGAAGAAACTCCATGACTTGATGTTTCAAGGGCTTTATTATGTTACGTTGCCAGGATAAAGCTTTTAACTGTCTTTCAGTGTTTTTATTGCCTTTTCTCCAGTGATCTGAAAGGCTAAATCCTCTCTTCCCAGAGAGCATCAAAGTGGGTTACTCAGTGCATCAATTTCCTACTGTGTAGCTCAGATACCTCTTCCTCCAATGGTTAAAGCGCACTCCAGTGGGGCATGTACTTCTTCTTTTTCTTGCTTTGGGATCATCCCCATATCTGAAGTTTGCAAGTCAGCTACCTGGATCCACTTGACCTTTATTAAGCACTGTTTCCTTGATCTGGCTGCAGGAGGGCGGGGCAGTGTTATAACCATTGTTTAGTTAGTGGGAATCAGGAGTCCTTTAGATCACTTCCAGGTGATATATTGTTTATCAGTCACTTAGAATGAGATCCACGCAGACACACATTTGATTAAGAAAAAATGGTTACTTGCAGTAGTTGTGGCTTTTCAAGATGCCATTGTCTATATGGATCCCACTCCATGACCCACCCTTGATTCCCCACTTTTTGGACTTCTCTGAATTAGCAAAGGAAAGTTGCAGTTGCTCTACCCTTTATGCCCTTGTGTGCGGGGAAGGAGGTAGGGGAGAGTGGGAGGACAAGCAGTGTGCAGGCAGTCAGCTTCAGTGAACGTACCCTTTTCTGAAGATCGAGGGACTAACTTGGCACCTGGCATGGGATTCACACAGAAAAGTAAATCTTGGCACACCACAGATACTGTAAGATAAACAGTCAGGTGTAAGGTTTTTTGGTTTTTGCTTTTATGGCAAGGATTTCTGCAAAATATGAAGAAAATTCATCTGTATTTTGAGTTAAAGATCACTAAAACAGAGTGGTGTTGCACCAGTTTACAACTTTGTGTGTGAACACTTACGAGACAAAGTTGCAGAGGTTTTAGCTAACTGGTGCATTAAAACTGATGAAACTTAAGTGCATAGATAAGCCTAGGGTTGTAGTCTAAGATCTGCAGTTGTGTTTAATACAGAATGAGTTGTACCTTTTATGTTACTCTCACCATAGTTAAAGAATCCTAGTTGCAAACTTTGAGGCAAATTCAGATCTGTATCTTACAGAAAAAAAACAAAATAATTGAACTATTGTATTTTCACATTTGTAGTTATAGTGTTAAGAGAAGAGTAATTGCAAAAGTTTCAGGACACAAAATGATCACTTTCCAGATCAGGAATAATTTTTTCCCATGGTAAAGTGTTGTAGTAAAGTCTTAAAGAATTCTTTCTTTTGAATCAGTAGATATTGGCTGTCTCTGGTCGTGTTAGCTTTAATCCAATCCAATGTCACAAATCTATATTCTTACTATGATTGATATGGAACTATATGATATATGACTTGACACTGTGGACCATGCAGATTTAAAGTGTAGTCACTTGGTATTTCTTTGCCTAATGTCTGGTTTCATTCTGAAACAAACAACAACATATTTGTAAAACTAAGTGGAAGGAATTTAATTATAAACTGATAGAACCTTAACCATTGTAGTGCTGATGGAAACTGTTAAAATATGGGCATTTTGGTAGCAATGTCAGAGTATAGCCTATCAGTTTCCAATTAGTGTTAGTGTGTATTAGAGCTCTGGAAGTTGTTGGTGCTGCTTGGTACTTTAAAAGTTTTTGTAAATGCTTTGTGGGTGGCTTCTGCTTCCTTTAAAAACCTTAACTTATGTATAAAAGCTTTTTAGTACAGCAATTTTTACGTATAAATCAACGTGAAATATTTTCTTTTATGGATGAAACTGAAAAGAAGCTAGTAATTCATCTCCTTACTTTAAAAGCTCTTTAATCATTTTTATATGATTGTTCTGAAACAAAGAAAATCTACCCTTCCCCACCTTGCTTCTCCATTCAGAACTTTCAGATGTAGCATCTGACACCTTTCGTTCTTCAGCAGGCCCTATTGGAAGGACAGGATCAGATCCCAGGCTGGATGTTACCCTTAAAACCTGTTCAAGGAGTAAAGTACAGTCTGAGAGTAACCCGAAGAAATTGAACTCTACTCTTCCAGATGCTAAACAAGATGAAGACCATACCTCCTTAAATAAGGACTTTCTGCCAGTGGAGATACGTGGAATACTTGATGACTTACAGTTGGACTCCGTGACTCAGAACACAAAGCAAGAGAGGGATGGGGAAAGGCAGAGTCAGAAATGTGCAGTGCCCACGCAAGGTACCAGGAGCCACAGTCCAACAAAAAGGAAACCAGACAAGTTAGCTGCTAGTGAAGAGCCTCAGGTTATCTCCAAGAAGCGTCACTATGACACAGATGAGGTTCGCCAGTACATTATTAGACAGCAAGAGGAGAGGAAGAGGAAGCAGAATGAAGAGAAGAAAGCACAAAAAGAGGCAACAGAAAGGAAGAATAAACGACTTCAAGAACTTTACAGGAAACAGAAAGAGGCTTTTGCTAAAGCAAAGAATATGCCAACTTCTGAACCTTCAGCAGCTAGACGACTACAGGAAACCTATTCTAAACTGTTGCTGGAACGAACTTTATTAGAGGAACCTTCTCAGCTCCCTTCGGTGCATGAAATGCAGGTATGGCAGTTTTGTTATCTCTGTATTTTAAAGATATGCGTAGAAATAGAGGGTAGAATACTTCTGAAGCTCCTAAATTATCCCTGTTAAGATAGCAGTCAAGGAAGGAAGCAGAATTATGGCAATGAAAACAGTAATCTATATTACAAATTAAAATGTGATTTACATGTAAGACAGATTTGATGTCAGCAACAGCAAACTACAGAATCTCCTTGCGTCAACAAGATATACCATAATGGTGAATGAAATTCAGTCTCTCGTAATTCTAACCAGCGACTTAGTTTAAGGCACTGATTAACAGATATAATTGAGTGATATTTAAGAAATATATATAGTAATACTTTTCAGACTGAATGAGAGGGTTCAGTTAGATAGTTGTCTGCCAGTGGAAGAGCTGTGACTTTTGAGGTGGTTGAAGCCACTGCTGTTTGAGGCTGAATGTGAAACATGGTTGACAGCAGGTCATCACTGTTAACTTTCTTGGTTCCTCTTTGGCTGGCTCAGTGCATGAGTAAAGCATGTTTCCTGGGCAGTTTTCTTGGGACAATAATCTTGAATGCCCTCTCCTTTTTCCTGTTTTTGCATGCTAATAAAACTTTGAAAGCTGAGTTTCTTCTAGTTCCTTTGACTTTAATGAGGCTTCAGTTTCTCTGTCACTTTAGGTAGCTTTTGAAAATTTTGCTGTTAGTGACTTTTCTTTATTTCTAGCCCAGACCTGGATATCAGCCATCTGGGGAATCCGACAAAGAAAACAAGGCACAGGAGCGTCCTCCTAGTGCCTCTTCCAGTAGCGATATGTCCCTCTCGGAACCTCCACAGCCTCTTGTTAGGTAAGTGGGTATGGATGTTTCAGCCCATGTCTTCTAGTTTTAGAATTGTATTATATTTTATAGGAATATCATGGAGTACCCCAGAAAAGCACTGTTGGGTCATCTCTGTTCACAGCCAATCAGGACTCTGCTACAGTGGAGCCTTCTCCTTTCCAGCACCTGGGTCTTCATGCTACCTGTAGCCAGCTTCCAATCCAGGCTCAGAGGGTTCGATCCTTGCCCTGTCTGGTCTCCCTGGGGGGGTTCCTTCCTCCAGGAGGGTCCTGGCCGCCCCAATCAGAAGTGAGACTCAGCCAGTGTGGAAGTCAGAGTGTTTATTAGCAAACCCCAAGCCCCCCTGCCAGTTTCTCCTGATACTCAAGAAACCCCAAGCCCCTCCCTAGCTCCCCAGTCCTGCCACCAGTCCCTGCAGTCCCCTGAGCCCTTCCTGAACGTCCCTCCCCATGTGCTTTCTCCACTGGGCCGGCTTGCATGTCTCCGACCCCCCCACCCTCCGGTGTCCCCTTACCTGGCCGCCATGTGGAGAAACCCCAGCACAAGCTGAGGCTCAGTCAGAGCAGGCTTAGGGCAGGGGTCTTAAAAACTCCCAGGCCTGGCCTGGGGCAGTTCCCTGCCAGCTGCTAGGCTCAGTCTTCTGGCCATGGCTGCTGACTGTGCACGACCCCTTGAGCCAACGCTCTGGAATGCATTCCGGTGGATTCCAATAGTTTTGGGGGGCCTGGAATGCCGCCCCCTAAAAATGGGGAGCATTCCAGGGCATTCCAGACTACTTTTGCCCCAGCAGTAATATATTTTATTTTGAGATTTTACAGGAATCTGCACAAAAATTTTTGTTGCCAGTCTGTCTCAAAATTATAGGATCTATAAATAGTAATTTAAAATACAATTAACATTAGCTGATGCTAATCTTATATAGATGATCTCAGAGATGTGTATTCTGCAGCAGGGACTGGTCGTTCCTCTGTTGTCATCCCTGTGCGAGAACAAGTAATTATATAACCATATCTGCCAGTTAGATTCTCATACTGTGAATCACGTTATTGTTTTCTTGTAACTTTCAGACTGAGTTTCAAACTTTTGGTTTTCACTTTAAACGCTCCACATAAATCTGCTTCTGGTTGCATGTTTTTCCTTTTCGCCGTCTGGCTCTTTTTTCCTCACCTGTACTTCTTCCAAAATGCTTGATTTATATCCTTCCATAATTGCCTTCTTGCATGGAATACTTTACTTTCTCTTCCTCGTGTGTACCAAGCAGACTCTTGCTCATTTTCTCTGAAGCCTTTCAATAATTTACTAAAGTCAAAAGCAGTAGGAAGTGAAATCTCTGCACAGTATTTTGACACTGAACTGTCATCTGGTCATTTAATTTATTGTCTAATTTAGATTGCACATCCTACTGTCATCCTCTTTTCTGGACATTTAAACTAAGGGACATCACTTAGTTTAATCAAATTTACATTAACAAAATGTTCAGAATGCACATTTAAACATGTACATCCTTAATACTGATTACTTACTGTTGCTTAAATAATTTGTTTCTAATTATCTTGGTCAAATTTAAAACTCAGTTTGGTGGTTTAACAATACTTGTCTCTTAGACAGGAAGAGCTAGGAAGTGGTAATAGTTCAAATGCTACACTAGTATTGCTGTATAATATGGTGTTAATTAATATACTGCTGTGATGGACTCCTTAGGAATACCTAACTGTGGGCATTAATAATAGGGAAGAACTGAAATGAGAATGGCTGCATGATTTGTTTGGAAAATCAAATAGTAAGTTGAGAAGCAAGCTTAGCTGCTGGGTTCTCATGCAGCTTAATATTCATATGGTGTACTAGTAAGATTAAAGAAGGAAATTCCAAGACTCTGGATCACTAAAAGACATATCCATTTGGAGAACTCAGGTTAGGGGAAACTTAGATATCTTTAGATTTGTGAATGTGCTTATATTCCACATTAAATATTTGCTGTCTTTGCCCAGAGTGTCAGTTGCTATGAATTGTTGGGAGGGTAATGTGAATAAAATTCAGGAAGACTCTCTGAGCTTAGAAGAGTCTGTGAGACAGGTGTGACAGGGAAAGCAAGGTATCATTTTAACTGTGTGCTGTAAATTTCAGCAAACAGTTTGCTTTTTTTTCTTACCAAAGAATACTTTCTTGCACAACATAACACTATTTAAGAGTATGTTTAAACATTATATATGTGCTGTGTATTTTATGTAAATACAACATAGAATATTTTTAGTTTTTGGTACTTCTATGACTTCTGTTTCCCAAAAGATTATTATACTTTGGTCTGAGAAAAACATGTTTGTTGTGAAGATCTCTTCACATGAACTTTTAGAACTTCAAATTTTTTCACTTGGTCGCAAAATTTTAATTTTTTCTTTTGGTTCTAGAAATGATTTGATGGACCCAACGTGGATACATCCAGATAGACTGAGCCCAAGAGTCCAAGTCTCTCAACCAAAACCTTTTGCTGGCTCAAGTGGGGCACTTTTCTCTCAGCTTTTGAGTCTAGAACAGATGGGCCTTTTGCCAAAGGAATTTGACTCAGTACTGTCGACCAGGAGGAGCCACAACACAGCTATGGGATCCCTGACTTTGACATCTCAGCCTTACCTGACTTCATCTTCTACACAACAAGATCTCTTGGTAAAACCTGATACTAGCCAATATAAGAGCAAACTGGATCGTATTGAAGCCCTGAAAGCTACTGCTGCTTCTTTGTCTAGCAGAATTGAAAGTGAAGCCAAGAAGTTAGCTGGGGCTGGCATCAACTATGGCTCCACACGGAACACCGAGCATGAACTACTTCTAGGGAACCAGGATGATGGACGCTGGGCTAAGACTGTTAGTCCACCCGTGAGAGAGAATAATGAAGATGTTTTCTCAGCCAGAATTCAGAAAATGTTGGGTACCTGTGTGTCTCATACAACCTTTGATGATAACCTTCCTGGAGTGGGCAACCTTGGTGAATTTAAAAAGCTCCCAGAGACTATCAGGCCTCATACTACTTCAGTTGGCCTTGGGATGAGATCCCCAGCAAGTTACAGAACTGAAGGGAAGGCAGGACTTCTATCCAAGAGGCAAACTGACTCTCCTGGGTTTGAAAACAAGGCTTATAGTCAAAATGAAGGCATAGTTCCTCATCATTCCAGCACAGATTCAATCAGTGAAGGGCCTCTTCTAAGTGAGGGGAGTCTCTCTGAGGAGGAAGATGGCCAATGTAAGCAGTCTCCTTTGAAAATTTCTGAGGCATTAAAGGAAACGGAGTTCTGCTTTGGAGAGAGAACTGCTTTTGAGCCCATAAAAGAGTTTCAGAAGGAGGCAGAAAAGTATTTACCACTTTTCACACATACAAGTGGCACACAAAGCAAGGGATCATGGGAGGAACTGGCAAAGGGAAGTCCACATAGTGTCATCAACATATTTGCAAAATCTTACCAGCTACATGGAAAAGGTAAGGAATAGAAATGGCAATATTCTTCCAGGGGAATCTTGTGTACATTCATAATTTCCATATTGACTACATTTTTAGTTGAATTCACTGGAAGTGAGTCAATTTTCAAGTGTCTCAATGATGAATATGAAGATGAATTAATAAGGAAGTGTTAAGGCATAAGTATGAATGAGGTAATGTTGTTTACTCCTTCACATAACATGAGAAACATGGATCACCCAGTGAAATAGCCAGCAAGTTTAAAACAAACATAAGAAAATATTTCTTCACACAACACACAATCAGTATTGGAACTTCATATCAGGGAATGTTGTGAAGGCCAAAACTGTTATCGGGTTCAGTACAGAATTAGATAGGTTTGTGAAGGATTTGTCAATTAGTGAGTATTAGCTAATACAATCAGGGAGGTAAACTCATGTTCTGGACGTCCATGGCCTCTGACTTCCAGAAACTGGGTGTGGATGATATGGAGCGGATCACTCAGTGATTACCTATTCCATTCTTTCCCTCTGAAGCACCTGGCATTGGCCCCCATCAGAAGAGAGGATGCTCAATTAGCTGAACCATTTATCTGACCTATTAAGACAATGCTTCTGGTTATATCCAGAAAACTTCCCTGTGAGCTTGGATAATAAGTAGTTGCCCTGATTTTTTTCCCCCTCCCCCTTCCTGCTCTAAGAAGAGAATTCCATGTTTCTGGAGGTGGAAAACTGTTTTGGTATTTAGGTTGTTACACTCCTACAGAATGTGGGCAATTAGACCCTTGAACCTGTTCAACTGATTAATGCAACTCAATCTGATTTTGGGGATAAATTTTATCTTTTAAATGTATTCCCCATGATTTTAAAACATTTATCTATATTTGGTACATATTAATTGTACACATTTTTAGAATTGTACACATAGGGTTTATTAGGACATATCCAAAGTATGATGCTATGGCTAACCACCTTGGATTGGGTTGGAGGATCAGAATGTGATTCCTGGCTGACTTCACCTCTTATAGTACCAAACAGTTTTGCTATAGAAATCTCCCTAACTTCTCCTTATTTGTATGGCACTTCTATTTTTTTTCTTTTCCTTCCCATTGTGTTTATCTCTGTTCTGTATATGCTCAATGGAGCATTGTCTTTGCTGTTGTGGATGTTTGCTTTCAAGATGGCATCCATAATTATTTACAGACAGCTTTGCAAGCTTCTGGGGTAGAAAGCATTTTATTGTTTACTTAAATAATTAACAGGCCTTGTTGCTGAGAAAGGTAAGTCCTGCCCCTCTTCTTTCTTTTCAGGTTTCTTTAATGTAGCTGGGCAAGTGGAGCCAACAGGGAGAGCTGAGCCGGTGGGTGGGGGTATGATTCCTCCTACCACAGCTCCATTTCAAACCCACCCACCAACCCCACTGATGTGATTTATTAAGTGAGTTTTTGCTTAAAAAAGAAAAAAAAAAATCAAGCTTTAACACTATTTCATCCTGTTCTCTTCCCATTTCAGTTAGGCCTGAAAGATGGAATGCATACAATGTGCAGGATTTACTTAATGTAGTAATGTAAGTGGCTATACATATATGCCAGATTTTTCTTTAGTGACAAAAATAGTGCCGCTCTGTTAGGGCAACTTACCTCTGTAGAAAGGAGATTTTTTTCCCCCCTTTTTTAACTTAATTCTTTATATGTTGTCTTATCCAGTGGCGGCTCTGAAAAAGAATTTGACAGTTAATTAAGTGAAATCTCTAGCAATCTCTGGTCTTCACAGATAAGGTTCTGGTTGTATATGACTATGCAGAAAAGATCCATCTCTCTAGTTTAAGTCAGCAAGTTTATAGTGTTAATTGCGCTATTTGGTGTCTTGTTGCATATATTCCAGATTTTCATGCAGGACACTGCATTCCATTCCTGTGCATCTCTCCTTTTTACTAGTACGCTTAAGTCTGCTCTGTAAGGCACTTACTCTTGCCTTCAGGTAGTGATTTGATGTTGCTTGTTTTCCACTAGTTAATCGACATTGCCCTTGTTGATAATTCTTGTCATTTTTCAAAGATGGTAGAATTTACTCCCTCTAGCTCTCCAGATGGCTCCAGTTCCAAGCTTCATGGTACCTAGATAAAGTTTTCTAAGTGACTTGTACTTCAGTATAGAAAAGAGGCAGAAAATAGTTGACATTTTGTATTAGATGTCCAAGGGCAGTTCTTTCATGTTGTTCATTTAGCATGCTTCTATTGGGAAGGCTTTCTTTCTGGCTGAGTATTAGTGGAAGTATTTAAGGCCTGCTGCATCATTAGGTGTCATGTGAGATTCTTGGGGTTTAGTATCAACTGTCCCCCCCCCCTTTTTTTTTCCATAGGATTTGAGGAAAGCTCAAATGGAGGGTCTCCTGTCCTGCGACCTTTACTTCCTGCTATGAGCCCTCCAGGTAGTGTTGTTTCATATGAAGAAGACTTCGTTTCATCACAGGGGAGTGGAACATTGACAGACAGAAAGGTTACTCTTGAGCCTAGGTAATTAAGAAACACCTGGAGAAAATTAAAGTGAAAAATTGCACTGTATTTCTGACGGTACTTTTGGACAGCTTCCTTTTTGCATCAAATAGTATGTGGCTATCCTCCGTAAGAATACTGCTGTGCTGGTTTTTTGAAATAGACAATTCCTTACATCAGGACCTTGCAAAACATTTACATGTGGCCCTGCACAACTAATATGTCAAGCAACATAGCTCAGGAGCAAGCTGTGTAGAACAGAAAATGGAATACTCCTGGGACCTAATCCTGCTTCTGCGCTAACTTGTTTTATGGGCTTGGGCAAGTCACTTAACCCTTCTGGGTCTGTTGCCCTGTGTATAAAATGGTGAAAATAATATAATAGTTTCCAATCTTTCATAGCTGTTATAAAGTATACTGTTCAAAGCTCTTTGAAAATATAAGGGCCGATGTAATTGCTAAGTTATAATTTGATGTTACTGCCATGCTGTAGTAGATGTTGTAAAAGTCTAGAATTTTTTCAAGGTTCCAGTGTGGTTTACTAACAGAAATGTATTTTTAAAAAGTCTAATAATATTTTGCACCTTCTCTGTAACTGTTGGGAATTTCAAGACCATGACTTTCCAGAGCATTCAGTTCATCTTAAAAATTGTTTAATCAAATTGCTTGCTGAATTTTCCAAAATTCAACTAAATCAGATTTTCCATCTTTACAGCTTGGGTTTGCAGGGATCTGAAGTTGGATAGGGGAGAACTGACAGTCCTAAAAGCATGACTCACATTTTTTGTGGGAGCAGGGCCAGCCACATGTGTTTGTCTCTAAAACATTTGTCTAGATCTATAAAACTGTGTGACAAAGCACGTATTTCATGTTGATTATGTGGCTAGCTGTAAAAATGTTCCCTTATTGAAGACAAATCTTATATTTTATCTTTTTTAGCTTCTAATACAACCTATTGCCTTTCACATAACATTATCCCTTTAGTTTTATCTCATAAATTACGCCCATACTGAAAGAGCCCCATAGTTCTACAAGTTTATCAGCAAAAGCAGATGTTCTTGTGTAATTTAACTTTCTGTCAACTTTAGGGTAATACATATGTGTACCCAAATCTGCGACTGAATGCTCATAAAATTGTATCTAACAATTATGCTAATATCCATCTCCTGTAATTTCATATCTGGGCTGAAATTCAGTATACTCAGAATCAAAGTTATGAGTGTCCTTGCAACTGCTACCATTTTCTAATATCAAAATGAGCATGCTTCTTAAGAGGGGTTTGTAATGTGGCAGTATAGTTAGCCAGGATTTTAGTCGTCTCTCTCGTCAAGAAAGTCATGAAGATTTCTTGCATGGCATGGAATAGAGGAGTCGGTAATCTTCAGCTAGTGTTTTTGTTCTATGGCAGTATCAGTGGCAGCAGCAGTTCAAGCATTCAAGAGGAGCTTCCCAGCAGGAAGTCTCCCCATGAATCTAGATCTGTAGAGCCTATTTCCCAGCATTCACCTGGACCCTGGTCTACAGCATCTTCTCGCTCATCTGTTTCTTCTAAAAGAAGAGGGAAAAAGGAAAGTAAGTGTCAAGCTGAATGTGAACTCGCTTTTGTCAGATGATCACGTTGGTTATTCTCACACTTTTTATGGATTTTTTTCCGGAATTATTTAGTGTGACTGTTTAAGCATTTTCACTTATCTGGGAGGTTAATGGTACAGTATCATTAATACAGTACCAATGTAATAGTTAGCTTTCTTTGTTCTTAACCCCCTATGAAAACATTTGTTTCCATTGTATTACTGTTCTAAAGCAAATACAGATGTCTGTCTTCAGCAGTTGTGTTCTCAAGCTTTGACCCTGTGAGATGCTCCTTTGTAACTCAGTTTGTTTGCTAAATACTGAAACTGAGTTGTTAACATTATTTTCTACCAGAAACCTCACTAAACTGTTTGGAGTGATTTTTTTTTCCCCCCCCCTTGTAATGCAGTAAACTGCAAAAAGCAAACTGTAGCAAAACTTAACTGTATAGAGATAAAATATGCTATATTAAGCAAACTATCTAATAAATGATTGAGCTTTAATTTTTTATATAACCTAGAGAGAATTTTCAAATTCTAAAATAATGTTAAAGTAATCCATTCAGCTGCTGTGAAATTTAAAAAAAAAAAAAAAAAAAAAAAGCCACCTTTGGAAATAGCATACATATAGTAACACAGCATACGTATAGTAAAATGGTCTATCATCAGGGTGTGCAATATCTGTGTCTTTTATAAAAATATCAGGTCTTTTTTGGTAAATTCTGTTGTATTAGAAACATGGAGCAAAATGCAATTTGAAAAATGGAAAGTTAGTTTTAGACTTTTAAAAATATTCTGGCTAGTAAGATGAACAGACTATATTTGAAAAGTAACTATAAAAATTGTCACTGGAGGTTCCATGTTTTCTTTGTGGCTTCTGTATCAGAATTCTTCAGTGTGCAAGTCATGATAGGAATTTTTCTAACTGGCACCACAGAAAACCAAACTGATATTTTCAGTTTAAATTGCCAGCAATTGTGCATGCAATTGGAATTTGTCTGACTATAGTGATGAAGAATGTGTGAGGCAGTACAGAATTGGCTATTACACAGTCATGGCTGTGTTGGCTCTGCAGTGCTAACGGGCACTCTGTTAGTAAATTTAGGCAGATGTGATTCAGAGCAAGAGAAGTCTAGACTAAAAAGGTGCCATAGTTATATAACTACTTTTCTGAATTAAAGAGCACTTTAGCTTAAAACAAGGCTCTTTTTAAGTGAAGGAAAAGTCCACTTAGTTGTTTCTTTGTACGTAAGAACTCCTGAATTTTGGATTAGCTTTGCTGTTACCATACTTTACAGGGCTAGAATCTTTCAATGGAAGTTCACGCCATTTTCCAGTGGAAGATAACAAAATGCTGTCTGAGTTGGAGTATGGATCCCAGCAAGCAAAGAAGTCCTTACCTAGCAGCAGAGTTTCTAATCGAGACCATGAGCAGAATGCAGATACAGATAGCACTTTGGAAGAGTTCTCTGGACATTCTTTGATGAGGTAAAGTGGACCTTTTTAAGATAACATGCATGTACTACTAGAGGTTGGTGTTAAATTTTAACACGTAGTGTGTAGTACAGGTGCAATCATACTGTAGAGGTAGAGAAAAGAGGTACAGCTTGATCAGCTGTTTTTGCACTACATTGCATAAAAGTCTTACATTATAGGATGTTTCCTGAAAATTCTACCATCTAACTGGATAAATCCAATTAGTAGCAATAATTCATGTTTACTAGTGAGTACTTGGAATAAGAAGTTTCAGAGGTGCTCACTGATTGATTTTAGGTAATTTTATTTTTAAAAATCTTTGTTCCATGGAACAGAGAGGGGGTTGTGTCACTGTGATAATAAAGAAGTCCTATTATCTTTACTTGTAGTTATTTAGACAGTGTTACCAGCCTTGATACTTTAGAGAATGTTTATAAATAAGTAATCCTTCTTGCTTCTTTATTTATGTACTGACAATGATTGATACCAGAAAACAATGAAGTATCAGAATACATCTGAAAGTGGAATGCAGGTGCCACCTCCCTGTTGTGAGCCACTTCTTAAATGTACGGTACACACCTGCAAATCATAGGAGATGTTCAACTGTAGTTCTATTCAAATGTAGACAAATAGGGGGTCTAGGCTACTAAGGTGTAAACTGTTCTCTGTGCAATTGAATGGTGGGACTATGGAGAATACTGACCTCTTTCTGGTTTGATTTTTCTGTCAGTCTCTCAGATAAAGGAAGGTCACAGAGGACCCCAAGCTCCCCCCCATCTCCGGGATCCCAGAAACTGCTACAGTTTGACTCCCTAGGAAGTACAGTGGAAAGGGCCAGGTCGCCAGCAGGCTTTTCTGGGACTACAGGTTCAGGATTCAAGCCCACTGCAGCCCTCCCTGAATCGAGCCTGGGAAACAGCAAGACTGGAGCAGCAGTAGTGTCTGGTGAGCGGGCTCCATTAAAGCCCAACTAATTCCATAAAACTTCCTCTTTTTTTCCCCTCTCTCTCTTTCTTTGCGTTTCTTTCTAGTTTATGTTGCAGGATAAGGGCTTTTCTACACTTGAAATGCTAGAGTGACAGTGCTGTAATGCTTCAGCATAGACACCCATGTCATCTTAGGTAATCTACCTCCATGAGAGGTGGAATTCTTCTGTCAACCTGTTGCTGCCTGGACAGGTACTTAGGTTGGCTTACCTACGTTCTTCAGGGTGTAAATTTTCATTCCTCTAAGCAATATAGTAGGATCAGTCTAATTTTCTAGTATAGACATGCCCTAAGTCTTGTAAATGCTAAATGGTAAGTATTCTTTTACAGGTTCTATGCGCTTCTCTCCAGCTGGTCTCCAGCATCGTTTGACAGCAGAGCTCAACTACTTGAATGCCATTGAGGAATCTGTGCGGCAACTCTCAGATGTAGAACGGGTGCGGGGCATATCTCTTGCCCAGCAAGAGAGTGTTTCACTGGCTCAGATCCTAAAGGTGACTGGAAAAGTTCCTTTGCGTGTCTTAACATTCTTGTTCTATGCTTTGGGAGGAAAATTAACCAAAGTACTGTAACTGAAATAATTTTGCTGCTGGTAGATTACATCACCTTAGCTGTGGATTGTTTTTCAATTTGAAAACGTCCAATATATTTTAAGATCATCTTCCCTGTTCGTCTCAACACCAGTGGTGAGCCAGGCATTCCTACCACTAGTTTATTGGCAAAAATAATTCTTTTTACTGCAGTGGTTCCCAACCTTTTGCCTGGGAGCAAAATGCGGCCTGCAGAGCCTTTCAAAGTGGCCGCAGCTTCCCTCCTGCAAGCTGCAGACGAGCTGCTGCCTAAGGGCCCAGGCAGAGTGTGTTTCCATGGGACCAAAAGCCCATGCAGGCTCCTTGCTGCAGCCAAGGAGACGGGAGATCAGTGCTTCCCTCCCTCTGTCGATAGTAGGGAGCATGGCAAAGTGCTCCACCTAGGTCCATAGATTTTGTGGTCCCAGCTGAAGCCAGACAGATTGAGAGGGAGCAGTGATCTTCTGTCCCATCAGCTGCAGGAGGGAGCACTGCCTAAGGACCCAGTGAGAGTACACAGGGCAACAGGTTTCCCAGCTGCAGCCAGGGAGAGGGGAGAGCAGCAAGGAGGCCGCCTCCCTGAACTCCTTCCATCTAGCTGCAGCAGAAGGGGGCTGCTGGCAGAGACTGATAGCCCTTCAGGGTTGTACGAATGGTATGTGTCCCTCATGTCCAAAAGGTTGGGGACCAGTGTTACTGCATTTGACAATACAAGTAGAATTTATATACTTGTTACTTTCAATATTGGTCCTCAGACAACAACACTGGTTGTACAAGCTGGGTTATTGGTCTTATTCCAGCTATATCTTGTTTGAAAGCTGCTCCTTCTGTTGTTGCCTTTGAAAGCAAAATAAGCAAACTGTCCAGATTCTGGGGCTTTTTTGTATCCAGAGGTGAAAGAGAGTGAGGAGTGTGTTTAGTTGTCAGCTCGTTCAACAAGATATTGGTGCCAGAAGACAGATGAAGGGTTTGACTTTAGTGCAGGAAGCTGTAAATAGAGCAGCATTATGACTGTCAGCCACTGTTAGTGGGGTGAGTTGTAGAGTCTAAATGCAGATTCCTTTACTGAACACTAAAATCTGTTAACCTGTAGGCACAGCAACAGCGACATGAGCGGGACTTGGCTCTTTTGAAAATCAAGGCAGAGCAAGAGGCTTTAGAAAGTCAAAGACAATTGGAGGAGGTTAAGCAGAAAGCAGCTCAGGTAATGTTTACCTTGAGAAAAATATAGCATATGTAAATGACAGTGCTTTGAGTCTGGTACTAAACCTGTGCCCATGTATGTTTGTGTGATGATATCCATGTACAGTATGGAAATAGTGAAGGAGTTTGAAAGTATCTGACCAAAACATTTGAGGCAAAGTTTAATTTTAAACTAACTTTTTTCTTTAAGGCTGTAAACTGAAAACTACTAGTAATTTTACCAAAGAGTAGTAATTACTATCCACACTTCTCTAAAAAGATAACCTTGCTCTTTTTTCTTTATAGGCCCATGCAGAATCTCTGCAGCATCTCATCCAGTCAAGACAGGAGGCGGCAGAAGCACTACAGGAGACAACCGGTAAAATTGCAGCCCAGCAAGTAGAGGCTGCTCTGCTCACCACAGATGCAGCTTGCCAGATCCGTGAGGTGAGATTCTCTATGCTGCAGAAGTCTGTTATAGGTTTGATGAAGCTGTTCTATTGCAAAATTATCTTGCTACTAAACCATCACACTTCAGTGCCACTTCTTCACCTTGTAACATACTAGTTCTAGCAGGATCGTCAGTAGGTCTGCTGACACTGCTATCTAGAAAATAGTGATTGACCTTCTTATAATCTGTATCCTCTCTACAAAGCATCTTACTGAGAGATAAGAAAGATTCAAAGGAAGGGAAGTCATGGTCAAGTTGATGGGCTAGAAGGATAGCATTTTACATCCAGGTTCTGAAGAAAACAGGGTAGAACTGACTTGAATGTCCACATAGTTAAATGGAACATAATGATGTAGAGTGAATGCCGGTCATCAGTGCACCAAGCATAGCTGCTGGGCACACACCATAGTTTCTTTTTGTATAAAAGGAGTTAAATTTTCCCACTATTTTAAGTAATATGCATGTGTGTGTATAAAAGAATACATGAGGGTTGTGTTGTAAGTTTATCAGTGTGTGTTTAGGATTGTCTTGTTACTTGTGAATGATGAAGCCACGAACATCCCAAACAAAATGATCATCCCAACCAAAAATCTTTTATGCTGCCACACTGTGTGGCAGCATGTTTTACAGAAAAGCTATATTAGAAATGTATTTAGGTAGTTATTCAAAAATATTATTCTGAATGATTTTTTATTTATATTTATTTATTTATTTTTTACCCATTTACCTGAAAAGCCAGCTTCTTAGTCTCTCTTCTGAGGAAGAGGAAAGTTCAAAACTAGGAGTTTCTAAAAATGGGGTTTCAGCAGATTTTAATGTTTGCTATACTTTGCCTACCCAATTAGAAACAAATGACTTGTATATGAGAGAGGGGAAATTCCTGCCTTTCTGATCATATAATGCCATTTCTAGTCCTGATGGTTTGCATGCTGTTGGATCATAAACTGTCACTTATTCAAAACTAAGTGTAGTCATTCCTGTTCAGGCAAGTGTAATTTTGGGGGAAGAAGGAAAATTGTTTATGGCTGATTTTCTTTAAAAAAAACTGAATCTGTTATATTTGGAGTTTTGGAATGTTTGTCTTAACTGAAGATCATTTAATGAGCAGAGTTCAGGTTAGCTGGCCAAAGTGGTATGATTTGTTAGTTTGTCACGTGGCTTTTTCCATTTGGCAGTACAAATAAAAAATAAGTGTATAACATGCAACTCCTATTTGGTTGAAATTGATCCATCTTTAAATGTAAATTATTCACATCATGGTGATGTGTACCATATATATTCTTGTAACAATTAAAAAGTTTCACATAGGGTATGCAGCTGTGTTTCAAATATCTTCCTGTATTCAGATGACAGAGTTGGCACGAGCCCAGATCTCGGATGCCATCACTGCTCCAGCAGCTCCAGTCACCACACTGCTTGACCACCAGCGGCAGCATCATTCAGCGTTTATGAAATACCTCAGAGTTGGAGCAGATGCAAATAGGTATTTGACCAATACAACCTGTCACAAATACAGCATCTGAGGAAAAACAGTAGCAGTTGTTGTGGCTGCTTATACTAGTTTTCTCACTTTTTTTTAATGGAAAACTTTATAGAGCTTTGATGAAAGAACTTGTATAAAGGAGTTTTGTGTGGGTAGAGTAGCAAGATGAAGTTACCTTAATGTAGGAGTGTAAAGATAGATTTTGTTTTCCATTATTCAAACATCATCTGCTCTGTGGAAGGTTGTACCTAAATAAGATGTGAAACTACTGTATGCTCTTTTCATTGGATGGTTTTCATCCTATTTAATTTGCTCTGATTTAACTGGCCTATGTTTCCATTCTCTTTAGTTAGTGGACCCTTATTTCTCCTATTTAAAATGAAGTAGATTTGTAAAAACCTTTCTGTTTTTATTCTTTATTCCAAGACTACTCAAATTTACCCAAAACGTTTTCTTTTGACAGAAAAAATGAATCAGGTACCCCTTCACAGAGTAAAGAAAAGACAGTTGACTCAAAGCAGACATACTCCCCATTATTTGATAGTTACTCAGAATCCTCAAGATCCAAGAATCATGATCAAAGGTGAGAAGAGATTAACTTGTGCCATCAATTTCTGCTTTAAAAGTGAATACTCTGGAAAACTAATGTGTGGGAATTGTAGTCTGCCCCTAAAGAAAGTTTGTGTTTAATCCCACTATCTGGAGATTGATTTTTGTCCCAAACCTTAAAGATTTATATCCCTTACAGAACTTACTCATTTGTTTTTAAATATTTACTGTTATAACTCTGGATATTAGTTTTATTTATATAAATAATCCTCAATCTAATCCTTTCTGTGTTTCCTGCTAAGCTCCTGGCCTCAATGAGAATTTATTGCAGCATATTCCACAATCTCATTGTTTGGTGTGGTATGAAGATACTCTTTTTTTTTTGTTTGTTTGTTTCCATTTTAAATTTGCCATTATTAAATTTCATTGTTCCCTTATTCTTTCTGTTTGATAGTACAAGAAAAGCAGCTCCTCTATCTACCCTATACTGTTAATTATTTTGTATATTTCTATCATGTCCCATTTATATTCTTTCTAAAGTAAACAGTACTACTCTTTTCAATTTCTCTTGATATCAGACTTTTTCCAGATCCCTAATTATTTTGTTGCCTTTCTCTGCAATCCCTCTGATTCTGCACTATCTTTTGTGAGATGGGAATAACTGGAACAGAAAATGACATTGCTGGTGATGGCATACCATTGAGCTATATAATTGCTTTACAGTATATGTTGTATTCCTTGTTCCATTCTTCATATATCCTGACAGTTGGTTTGCTTTTGTTTCATTGCTGCTCTGCATTGAGCAGAAGACTTCACTGTCTACAGGTGGCTAAATCTGCTTCCCAGAAACTACTAGTTAATTAGGAACCCAATAAGGTGTTTGAGAACCTTCTGTTATTCCATCTAGTGTTTATTATCTTGAAACTGTCAACACCAGATTTCATCTTTCACAGTGTTGCACGTTTTCACCCAGTTTGGTTAGGACCCTCTGAAATTCCTCTTCATTGTTTCTGGTCTTTACACACCTGAAGACTGTTGTGACATCTGCAAATTTTACCACCTTAATGTTCACTTCCTTCTCCGGATTGTAGTATGCAACTTTCTGGCACTTCACTAATACCATTTTACCCATAGAAAAACTGACCACCTATTCCTACTCTTTGTTTTTTGTCTCTTAGCCAGTTTGTTTCCCCTCCATAACAACAACAATTTAAAAAAAAAAAATAACCCAAAAGAAAAAAATTGCCACATCTTTAAAGATTAGTAAAAAACCCAGGGAATAATTAGCTTGATTTATCGTCAGTACCCATTGAAGAATAGAAGATGTGCACACTTACAGACCTGTATGTTCTCCTAGCTGTTCGTTTCTATCCTAGGTCTGAAGTGAGAACTTTGCGTAGATTTCCAACTTGATTAGGCCTGGAATTTTGCAGTATCTAAACTGTGCTTTTGTTTGAACTAAAGTTTTGTTGTTGTTTAATCATGGACGGTTACTCAGTAAAGTTAAGATGAAAATACAAACTTTTTTTTTAAATAAAATGCTGAAGTTGGCGAACAAGTATAACTGTAAAATGCCTGTGAAACATTTCTGTGCCTTGGTTCTGGTAGTGAAAGCCACATACAAAGTATTATATCCATTAAAACTTGTTTTTTCTTGTTTAATAGTAGTAGCAGCAGCCGGCAGGAGAGTCCTTCAGTTCCGTCTTCCAAGGAAAATGGGAAGAAGTCCTCACGACGTGAAAAGACAAGTAGCTCCATTGAAGAACAGGCTCGTACTGGTGTGGATGATTCTTTGCGGAGTGACAGTATTCCATCACTGCCAGATGAGAAAGGTTAGATGTATTCTTGGTCTTTGTTATAGACAGAATTAAAGTCTCTGAGATAAGAGGAAGGGGACACAAGTGAAGAAAAATGAGCCTCTGGGCTAAGTGCTGGTCATTGAAGAGATAAAAGGGTCACATGGTAGGAAGAGATCATTTAAAAAGATAACTATTCTGTAATCAGGGGGCAAATGACATCACAGGCTATTCTGTTTTCTGCCAATCTAACTGTTCGCAGGTGCTCATTTACTATTGTACCATAATATATGCTGAATGTTAGCTGAAGGCCAGATGTTTCAGCTATCATAAAAATGCATTTGTATCGTTATCAAAAGAAAAAAATTCACACTGTGAAGTAGCACTATATCTTAAACTTGAAACCTCCATTAGCTAAATAATACTGTTAAAATTATCTGATATTCTTCTTCATTACAGTCTCTATGAGGGTTGATCACACATTTTTCTAATTTGCTTTTTCTCAGGATGTTAAATGTAGTTCAGGTGAGGATTTTATTTTGGCTCATATATTGTTCACAGTTTTAACTTTCATTTGTGATAATATTTTTACCTATTATTTGGTTGAATTATTTAATCTGAGTTTCTGCATGATGCTATATACATTTGATGAGGCTAGATCCATTTCAAAGATTCTTGTGTGCATAATGAAGACTCTCCCTGAAGAATGAACTCTGTTTTCTGATTCATCACTCAGACTCAGCTTCCATTGCAACAGAGTATTCCCTGAAATTTGATGAGTCTATGACAGAAGATGAGATTGAAGAAAAATCTTTCCGGTCCTTGCTACCTTCTGAGAGCCATCGCAGGATTAATATGGAGAAGAAACGAGGTCTTCGGGATGATTCTGATGAGGAAGTCTCCCCAGAAAAGACATCCCTGTCATCTGTCAAGGTAGGTGTCAAATACTATGCAGTTATAGTTATAGGGAATAAATGCAACTGAGGTTCTTCCCTTAGTAAGATATTCAGTCTGTTGACTTTGAAATGAATTGTCTTTATTCAAGTTATGCTTACAAACTTTGGCTATTTCATTTCCTGTAGGATACACAAAGGATAATTGTATAGAGTGCACCATGAATCATTCCATATGTAAAAGCTTTCCTTCTTGCACTGAATTGTAATTGTACATAATATAACTGTACATAATATATAATTGTACCTAATATAGCCATTTTTGAAATCACATAGTAAAACTACGCTAAAAAGTTATTTAGCTTTCAAGTCAGGCACTTGAACATTACAAAAATGCCAGAATTGTAATTGTTATTGGAACTTTAATTCTACCCCCTTTTGTGTATTGTGACAAACTGGGGAAGCCCAATCATTATGGGTCCTGCACTTCAGGTCTTGGCAGCCAGCTAGAGCCTGGCTTTCCCACCTCCAAACCCTCAAAGATGTAGTCTCCCCAGTCCCTTCTGCCCTGGGTTTGGGCTTTCTAGCCCACAGGCTCCTGGGCCTGGGGCCCTAAAGCTTCTCTGGGCAAGCCTGTCCTGGCTACCTGCATCTGCCAGGTGCTTGTAGCTACAGCCACTGTTTAGCTTCGTCCCACTCAACAGTACTTCTCTCTGCTTCATTCTGTTCTGATCAGCTCCGTTGTGCTGTGCTACAGACACACAGTCCACGCCTAACTCCTCCTCCTCCAAATGCCACACCAAACTCCTTCCCTATCTGGCTGCAACAGGGGCTTTTTAATCTTCTACTCACTGATTGAAGTTAGGTGCTCAACTGACTCCAGACTTTAACTGGAGACAGGTGCCTTAATTGGCTTAGGGCAGCCCCATCCTGCTTACCCAGGAAACAGGGCTTTGCTGAGCCTGGGTCTGATATGCCTGCCCTCCACTACTCTTATATCCATGCTGCAGGATGTGATCCATCCTGACCAGATCTACACCATTTCAGGCCATTCTATCTTTAATAAACTGTATTTGGTCTGGGATCTCTTGGAGCACAGGTGTAGGGACGATCTGTCATTCATTCTCCTGGACCTGGACCAGGAGAAAGTGTTTGACAGGATGGACCATGGGTATTTCCTGGGAACCCTGTAGGCATTTGGCTTTGGGCCCCAGTTTGTGGGATTTCTCCTGGTGCTGTATGCTTTTGTGGAGTGTCAGGTCTAGCTCAACTGGACCCTGACTGAACTGGTCAGCTTCGGGCGAGGAGTGCATTAAGGCTGTCTGCTGTCAGGCCAGCTGTATGCCCTGGCCATAGAGTCCTTCCTCTGTTCTCTGTCAGAGGTTGACAGGACTGGTGCTCTGTGAGCTGGAGCCGAGGCTGGTCTTGTCAGCATACACCGACGACATACTCCTCGTGGTCCAGGACCTGGGCAGCCTGGTGCGTTTGGAGGCTTACGTGGCCATCTGTTCAGCAGCCTCCTCTTCCCGGGTCAACTGGTTCAAGAGCTCTGGCTTGTTGGTAGGGGCTGGGTGGCCAGTGAGCTCCCTCCCACCCGTGCTTCAGGCCATCTGGGGGAGCATGGGTCTGCTGCTCCATCTGGGTGTTTACCTTTCTGCCACCCATCCCTCCCTTGATGAGAATTGGCACGATTTGGAGGGCAGGGTCATTGGGCGTCTGTGGTTATGGATGGGACTGCTGTGGTGCCTCTCCTTCTGAGGGAGGGCACTGGTGGTCAACCAGCTTGTCCTGCCCATCCTCTGGCACCAGCTCAACACCCTGGGCCCTCCCCCGATGTTCGTGGCCAACCTCCAAAAGATAGTTCTGGAGGAGTTCTGGCCAGGACTGCACTGGGTCTCTGCAGGGATTCTGAGTCTCCCCCTGGAGGAGGGAGGGCGAGGCCTGTGCTGTGTCCACAGCCAGGTCCACGCCTTCTGCCTCCAGGCCCTGCAGAGACACCTTTACGGTGCAGGTAGTCTGGTGTGGAGCCACCTGTTGTGCACCTTCCTCTGCTGCTACCAAGGGCTCCAATATGACCAGCAGCTCTTTTGCATCCATCTGAGTGGTCCTCTGCGAGACCTCGCTGAGCTGGGGGTCTTCTACCAGGACCTCCTTCGGACCTGGAGGCTCATTTCAGCATCCAGGTCCGTTGTGCCCACCAAGGGGGAGGACCTCCTCACAGAGCCCCTGCTACATAACCCCCATCTTTGTGTGCAGGTGGCAGAGGCCCCCTCTGTGAGGTGGAGGCTGGTTCTGGCGGATGTCACCAGGGTCGAAGACCTCCTGGGCTGTGGCCAGGGGGACTGGGTGGATCTCCTCAGGCTGGCTCAGCACGTGGGGCTCTCCACCCTTCGAACCCCACCCCCCCTCCCCCAGCGCCTACTCCGTGAGGTGAAGGCAGCCCTGCCTCCAAGCTGTTTGGGTCCACTTGGAGTGGGTCCTGCGAGAGGGTACCCCCTGCTGCCCTCTCAGTCCTGGCTCTCCAGAGCTTTTGACTGGGCCCCGGTCCCATGAGACACACACACACACCCCCAACACACACGCTCTGAGCCAACTGCCAGACTTGCAGCCAGCCTGTTTTCGAACCGTGCCTGGCAGATATCTGCACACGCTCATGCTCCACACCATCCACTTCCTTACCCTCGTGTCCTACCCCAACACCAAATAGCAGGACCTCCTTCCGCTAGAGGAGGGCAAGGACCCCTGGTGTGCCAGTCTTTATGCCACCCTGCCCCCACGGCCCCCCGGGGATGTCAGTTGGCGGCTCCTACACAGACCCGTGAGCACAGGCATGTCCCTGGCGAAGTTCACCCCTTGCCCTGACACCTGTTCCTATTGCAGTGTGAGGGAGACCCTGGCGCACGTATACCTTGAGCACACCAGGTTGGACCCCATTTTCTGGCACCACAAGGTTGTGGGACCTCCTTGTGGCCCTCGCAAAAGTGGCCATCTATAAGACCAGAGAGAGGACACTGGCTGAGGGAGGTCTCTGTGACTGTTGGACCTATTTCCAATCCCTCATTCGTGCAAGTCTCCAAACAGAGCCCCTCTGGGCAGCATCCGCTGGCTCCCTTGACTTCTTCCAGGAGCAGTGGGCACTGTCTGGGGTTCTTTGCTCGGTGTCCCCTTCCGAATCCCTTGTTCTGAGCCTATGACCCTCACATCCATCCATGTTTTTCATTAGTTGTCCCCGGAATTCAGTTGACTATGGCCCCAGTGCCACCTTCCCTTAGGCTGGGGGAAGGATTTTAGCAGTGGGCAGGCTTGCTGTCACCCACCCCGCAGATCTTGAATAGGACTACTCTTTTGTAGTCATCAGGCTTGGCTCTGTCATAGTTGGCATTAAATGTCTTTTATTACATGATCACATCTTTTCTACATGAGCCTGCTTCATTTAGTGGACAGGAAGGACATAATGCAAAAAGGGACAGAATTAATTTTTCCTGGGCAGCCATGACTCAGGCATTTCCTAACTTTTGAATATTTGATTGCAAGCTAAATCATGTTTTCACCATTATATTTTTATGTAATCTGTCAGCTGTTTCAACAAATGCTTGTGAATATGCACTTAGTACAGACTTTTTTCCTAATAATTATACAACTATCCCAGAGTACAAAAAACTAGAATTAAGCAAATCACACTAATGCAGTTGCTGACAAGTTAGAAATCACATTCTCCCAATATATACTAGTCACTATATACTAGTCACTTTTCTGTCTTTATTGCACTTACCAGCAAATATGGAGTCCTTTTCTTGCTCCTCCCATCTGTTCAGCCTCCATTGGTAACAGGCTGATTTGGTGGTGGGAGGCAGGGAAATTTAGGACACTCAAAGTTAAAGGTGCTTCAAATCTTGTCCAGAGGCGACTTTTCTTTTCATAGAATCATAGGGTTGGAAGGGACCTCATGAGGTCATCTAGTCCAACCCATTGCCAGAGGCAGGACCACTCCCACTAAACCATCCCAGTCATGGTTTTGTCCAGCCGGGCCTTAAACACCTCCAAAGATGGAGATTCCACCACCTCCCTCGGCAGCTCATTCCAAGGCTTCACCACTCGCCTGGTAAAAATTTTTTTCCTAATATCCAGCCTCGACCTCCCTAACTGTAACTTGAGACCATTGCTTCTCGTTCTGTCTTCCGTTAACTACTGAGAATAGTCGAGCTCCCTCCTCCTTGGAGCATCCCTTCAAGTAGTTGAAGGTTGCTATCAAATCCCCCCTCAATCTTCTCTTCTGCAGACTAAATAAGCCTAATGCTTTCAGTCTTTCCTCATAGGGCTTGTGCTCCAGCCCTTCAATCATTTTGGTTGCCCTCCTCTGAACTCTCTCTAGCATGTCCCTGTCTTTTTTTGTAGTGGGGAGCCCAAAACTGAACACAGTATTCTAGATGTGGCCTCACCAGTGCAGAATAGAGGGGAATGATCACATCCCTTGATCTGCTGGTAATACTTATTTTGATTCAGCCCAGTATGCCATTGGACTTTTTGGCAGCAAGAGCACACTGCTGACTCATATCCAGCTTGCCATCCACCATGCCCCCAGGTCCTTTTCTACAGTGCTGCTACTTAGCTGAATGTTCCCCAGCCTGTAGCAGTGCATGGGGTTTTTCTGTCCCAAGTGCAGGATTTTACACTTGTCCTTATTGAAGCTCATAAGATTTCTATTGGCCCACTGTTCCAATTTATCTAGGTCTCCCTGAATCCTGTCCTTGCCCTCCAATGTGTCTACTGGTCCCCCCAGCTTGGTGTTATCTGCAAATTTACTGAGAGTGCAGTCTATTCCATCATCCAGATCATTGATGAAAATGTTGAACAGAACCGGCCCCAGGACCGACCCCTGGGGCACACCACTTGTGACTGGCTGCCAGCTAGACATGGAACCATTGATTCCTACATGCTGAAACTGTTGATCTAGCCAATTTTCTGTCCACCTATCCAACCCATACTTCCTTAATTTGCCAATGAGAATGCTGTGGGAAACTGTATCAAAAGCCTTGCTAAAATGAAGGTGTGTCACATCAACGGTTCTTCCTGCATCCAGAAAACCAGTCATCTGATCGTAGAAGGAGATGAGATTGGTCAGGCATGATTTACCCTTGGTGAATCCATGCTGACTGTTCCTGATCACTTTATTTTCCTCTAAGTGTTTGAGGATGGATTCTTTGAGAACCTGCTCCATAATTTTTCTAGGGATTGAGGTGAGGCTGACAGGTCTGTAATTCCCTGGATCCTCCTTTTTCCCTTTCTTGAAAATAGGTACTATATTTGCTTTTTTCCAATCCTCTGGCACCTCCTCCATTCTCCATGAGTTTTGAAAGATAATGGCCAGCGGTGCTGCTATCTCATCGGCCAGTTCCCTTAGCACTGTTGGATGCAGTTCATCGGGCCACATGGACTTGTGCACATCCAGCTTTTTTAAGCAGTCCCTAACCTGACCTTCCATCACCAAGGGCTTCTCTTCTTCTCTCCAATCTGCCATACCCATGGTAGTGGGCTGGGAGCTGACCCTGCCCGTGAAAACTGAAGCAAAAAAAGCATTGAGCACTTCAGCTTTTCCCTCATCCTCTGTCACGAGGATGCCTGCCTCATTCAATAAGGGACCTACACCATCCCTGATCCTCTTCTTGTTATTAACATACTTGTAGAACCCCTTCCTGTTATCCTTTACATCCATCGCTAGCCGCAACTCCATTTGTCCTTTGGCCTTTCTGATTTTATCCCTGCAGTCCCTAGCAATATCTTTATATGCCTCCTTAGTCATCTGACCAAGCTTCCACTTCCTGTAAGCTTCCTTTTTATGTCTAAGCTCAGAGCAGAGTTCTCTGCTAAGCCTTTCTGGGTGCCTTACATGTTTGCTGTTCTTTCTCCTAATTGGAATGGCAACTTCCTGTGCCCTTAGCAGGGTTTCTTTAAGCTATAACCAACTCTCTTGGATTCCTTTCCCCTTCAGATTAGCGTCCCAAGGGATCCTGCCCATCAGTTCCCTGAGGGAGCCAAAACCTGCTTTTTTGAAGTCCAGGGTTTGTGTTTTGCTTCTTTCCTTCCTTCCTTTAATCAGCATCCTGAACTCAACCATGTCATGGTCACTACTGCCTAGTTTGCCATTTATCTCTCCTCCCTGATCAATTCTTCCCTGTTTGTGAGCAGCAGGTCGAGTGGTGCAAGGCGCCTAGTTGGTTCCTTCACCATTTGTACCAGAAAATTGTCCCCAGCACTCTCTAAAAACTTCCTGGATTGCCCATGCACTGCTGTATTGGCCTCCCAGCAGATGTCAGGGTAACTGAAGTCCCCCATGAGCACCAGGGCCTGTGATCTAGAAGCTTCCGCTAGTTGTCCATAGAACACCTCATCCACCTCCTGCTTCTGATCTGGTGGTCTATAGCAGACACCCACCACTACATCCCCCTTGTTGCTTTCCCCTCTCAGTGTAACCCACAGACTTTCTATTGGTAAGCTTCCACTTCCATAATGGAGCTCTGAGCAGTCATAGAGCTCTTTTACATATAGTGCTACTCCTCCCCCTCTTCTTCCCTGCCTGTCCTTCCTGAACAGTTTATACCCATCCATGGCAGAGCTCCAGTCATGCAGACTATCCCATCATGTCTCTGTTATTCTAATTATATCATAGTTCCTTATCTGTGCTGGTACTACCAATTCTTCCTGCTTATTTCCCAGGCTCCTCACATTAGTGTATAGGCACCTAAGATACCAGGCCAATCTCCCTACTTTGTCATTTTGATTTTCAATGCTATTACATATACCTCCTTGCATTTCTTCTTGGAGTTGTCCTTCCCCACTCTCCTCATGTATTGGGGCTTCAGTAGAACACTTAAGACAATTATTTGATTTCCCCCCCCCCCATGTTCCAACTACCTTCTCTTTTATTCCTGGTGATACAGTCCCAGCCCCCCCCCCAAGTTCCATCCCTTTCCTCAGATCTCCCATATTCTCA